>JAULBR010088763.1:0-12647 GCA_032355825.1 Melanodrymia aurantiaca
GTACATAATTATGAACTGTGAGATAACAGTGGATAGTTCATATTTCTACAATATAATTATGTACATAATTCAGAACTGTGAGATAACAGTCGATAGTTCTTATTTCTACAATAGAATTATGTACATAATTCAGAACTGTGAGATAACAGTCACTGAAGAGCCAGGGTAGAATAATAAGCGTGTTCGGCCTCTGCCACTCCATACAATATTGGTCTAACACTCAACACCCAAACTTTACTAATACTCTACACACTATGTCATGTTAACTGATCAATACGTCTGAGATAAAAGGCTGGTAAAGTAATCATCGCAATACGTAGAGAAAAATGTACACGGCAAACCTCAACAAATAACATGTATTTTTCAAATCGTAAATAAAAGTATCATTAGACTTGCAGAGTATACCCGACAGCAATAATAATTTATAGTATTATAATTATTTCCTTATTTCTCATCTCCCTTTTCTTCCGATCATTTTATTTAATAACTTTCGCACATTATAATTTTACATAATTATTAATTGTTTTAGAGTTTTGCATTGGCTAAAACAGAAGAGAAAAATCACTTGCTTGTTTACATCAATCGATGTCCACGTGAACATGTATACGGTTTCCGTATACGAACAATTGCCTTTGTCTAAACACGTGTACTAATTCTATTATTGACGCTCGCGTTTACAAGTCCACAAGTATTCTCGTCTGAGTATACAAAACGAGTTGGACATGGACCTAATTTAACCGTATACAAATCATTATGATTATGAAATCCATTACGAACATACGATTTACTGATTTTAAATTAGCTTTAAGTAAATTATGTACATACGAACTGTATCAGTTTATGTTGGTATTAGCACGCAGCTGGTCTTTTTCGCACTTTGTAGAGCTATGAATCTCCTCAAAGGTTAATTTTATACCAAACAAAAACAATATCCAAATGAAAACATTAAAGTAGGGGCATAGCAACGATATTTTTTGAAATACAATGTAATATAATTATAAAATTATAAATATTATAAAAATTCCACTTTACCCCAGACCCATGGGGCAAAGCGAAATCTGTTACGGGGCATAGTGGAATGCTAATTTATTTTGTCTATATTTTGATAAAACGTATTTGATTCAAATGTGAACACATAACAAATATTTGGTATTGAATATACAATAACAATAATATTATTAAGTGTGAAAAGATTCTTCTCTGACTGTGACAGCATAATATGTAATTACATTCCTTCTATCGCCTAAAGGTGCTCGTGATGCTAAATACAAATAAATACATTGAGTATGAGTTCTCTAAAGGTACTATGTACAAAACCTAATGTTTAATTTATAAATTGTTGGACACGTTATTGATATTAAAATGTCGCAGCAGGTCTACACTATATGTAAAAATAGTTTGCGTGCTATGAACCCGGAAGTAGGTTTAACAAGTTCTGTTGCGAAGTCTTTGAATGAAATATTGTTTAGAATTACCACTTTTAAATTAATACGTATTTGATGAACATCATGTATGATTGAATATACTCTGTTACTAATTAATACTTTCGTAATACATGTAAATATACGTGGATATAAAAAGTATACGAATCCTTGCTGTTTCGGAATAGGCAGCGGATTGCCTATCTCATACTAACACACATTTCTCTCATAGACAGACAATAGAGACAGCTGAACTGCGTGACCACGACAGACGTGCCTGAACCTTAATTGGATTATAGCACGTAAATAAGTTATAACTAACTATCTAAATAAGAGGTAACCTATATATATAGGGTTAACTTTAAATATAAAATTAAACGTCTATAATTATTGTAACAAACAATACGGCACTCTGCCAGTATTACTGTTATTATAATAATATTAATTATCGTGTTATCTGTTATTGAGATCAGATCGAATCATTAGGCATTATATATATGCATTCAAGCATAGCTTATCTTGCATGAATGACCTTGTTGACACACTATTAACAGACCTATAAATTATTATGTCCTGAAATTATCTTATACATGCTTGCAGAACCATGGATGTACGACGGGATATTACTAATTATTGTTGTAAATAAGACTTGCTATTGTAAAAAAAACCTATGCAACCAAAGTCCACATTAATTTGTTACCAGAAACCACAAAATGTATATTGGTTACTAGAAACCACAAAAGGCATACACATTACCAGAAACCACAAAAGGCATATACATGTATCTGTTACCAGAAACCAGTGAAATTGATGGAACACGAATATTGTATTTTGAAGGACAAATCTACTTTGATACTGATACATTCTGTACCTGAATATGCTTCTATAATTTGAGTTAGCAGATATGATGATTCTAAGATACGTATCTAGTTCTTCTTCTTCTTCTTCTTCTTCTTCTTCTCTTTCACAATTTATACCAATAGACTAGTCTGTAGGATGAAATGAGCTGTATCTAGTTCGATGGATCGAAGATAGTTGAACAAGTACATGTATAGGCTAATAGGAAAACATAGTTTGAAAAAGGGCTCAGAAAGAAATCACAGGAAAAACGTTACAAAAATTCAAAATAAATAATTACGAAAAAATATATACGTTTACAACTAGTTTACTTGCTTACAAAAATAAATACAACTTGATAAGCAATTTCTTGTTTGTGGTTCGTGTGTTTTGCAATTAATATAAATAAAATTGCCAATAATAGCACAACATAACTAAACGTATACTAGTACAGGTATATATAAAATTGCAAATGAATGGATTATATAAAATCTCGCTCTACTTTTATATTATTTGACTGTCAATTCATTCCCCTAACTTCACAACTTTACTACATAAAAAGTTCAAGTTAATTATTAAAATACAAAGGTAAGCAGCCGATTGGAAGAACGACAACCGAATGGTTACCAGGGAGCGTTAATTCAAATAAAACAATGTCAGAAGAAGAGGCAGAACTTTGCTCTGGATTCCAATGCAATTTCTCACCAGGATATTAGGACTTATTTTGAAAATTCAGATTTCAGTCGTCCTCACATCGCCTTCTGTTGCTTCTAAAATGGGCCCTGGTAACCATTCTTCCAATCGGCTTTCTCACTAACGTTCTGGCAAAGATGATGTCCAAATAGAATATTGTGTCAGTATTTCCACGTTTTTATTGGCCGCTTAAAATGGGTGGACGTTTATGTATACAAGTACATAATTATAGATAGTGAGGACATCTACTGAATCGATGGGACAAAAGGAAACATGTGTTCGTAAAAGACGATAAAAACCTGATCCGCCTATTGCATCCGACTTACACTCGAACCAGTCGCTTTAAACTCGAATAAGTCCATGATTTTAATAAAGAAACAAAATACTACTTCATTAATCGCGCCTTAATTACTACAATTTTCAGAAAACTCGTATACATGTAGTTCTTTTAAAGTTTATATTTCAGTTCAGCTTGTTGGAAAAATAAAGTCATAGCATAAAGTCATATAGCAAATTATTTCTTGTCTACGTTTATTTCCTGTAATATCAAACTGTGTTACTTTTAACATTAAGCACATTTCAATGTACTTACCAATATAATAGCATACCAGTCATGCATAGTGTCATGGAAATTACATCTATTTGTTCATCCTACCACGGTTTGAAAGTTTTTGTTCGCTATTGAGATTTAGAATACTTGAGGAAAGTTGTGTTTACAATGATAGGCGCTTCTGGACCAGCTGTTATAGGTATATTCAAGGGTATACATGTATACTATGTAAATATGAAATAATATAGTAGTGGGATACAACTTTGTTCGTGCGAACAAATGACACATCAGGGTATTAGGTAGTTTCCACACTATAATATCTTGTACATACATTTCCAAAACAAACATCTGCATTGAATCTGTGTTAATAGAGGCACACTCCTGATTATTATGAGTTTTAAAACATCTGTATTGAATCTGTGTTAATAGAGGCACACTCCTGATTATTATGAGTTTTAAAACATCTGTATTGAATCTGTGGTAATAGAGGCACACTCCTGATTATTATGAGCTTTAAAACATCTGTATTGAATCTGTGGTAATAGAGGAACACTCCTGATTATTATGAGTTTTGAAACATCTGCATTGAATCTGTGTTAATAGAGGCACACTCCTGATTATTATGAGTTTTAAAACAGATTTCACCGTACGCGCGCATCAAACGCTATTTCTCCTTCGGGAAGCAAATTTTTACAACAAATTTTAAAATAAACATATTTTTATTTCATACCATACCCTATTATTGCATATTGTTTAATCATGAAATGATTAGTTTTATTGATCAGCTTCCTACACTTTTTTAAAAATGTTTAATATTGATCATGCTCTGACACCCAATAGCCGACGTATATGTTTTTTTGTGCTAGGGTGTTGTTAAACATCCATTTCATTTATCCTAACGCTATTTGTAACATATTTCTCTAATTTCTGTACACATTGCTATACTATAATACAGCATTTCTTAGTTATTAAAATTAATGTTTACTTACATGTTGCTACTTACATTATCAATACACGTGTATGTATGTACATGTATATCCAATGCGTTTGTAGTAACTTAGTGTGGTCCTTGGACTTTTGTCTACGATAATAATAATTAGACAGTAACCTACTATAGCCATTTTGATTACTGGGAACTCGTGGGATATACATAATTTTATTATAATTATAACGATATTGAAAGCAATAAATGTAGGTAAATGTTAAATCTAATAATAAGAAAAGCTCTAATGAACATGTTACAACTAACGTTAGATTGGCACTGACGGTGGCATACATCTTCAAATGTGCCTTAAGCTTTACTTTACTAGCGATTGCAAAACCCTAATGCAAAAAAATTATAAATAAATAACAATGCGTTTTTTCAATAACAAACACTCATTTCAATTATTTTGCTCGTTATTTCAAATGTTTTTCGCGTCATTTCAAACTTTTGTATGTCGTTATTTAATTACTTTTTCCTTACTATTTTTTTCTACCGTTATTTCATTTTTTTCTCTCATAATTTATACTTTTTAATAGTTATATGTTCTCGTTATTGATTAAATAACGATTTAAATTTTTTTTTATTTGCTATGGTAAATAAAAGTGACAACTTGTCTGGCTTAACGTTTTTTAAAAATCTCCATCTAAAAATTGATTTGTTACCTCGCTACATGACGTAATCCATGTAATCTTTTAGCAGTGACAACGTGCACTATTATAATCATTTATTTTTTTATATAATTTATAGAACTGCTTTATTTGTTAACGTTATGGACAACATGCACTCATACAATTATTGAGAACTACTTTGTTGGACAACGTGCACTCATATACATGTACTAGTAATTATAGAGAACTACTTTGTTTTTTAACGTTATGGACAACATGCGCTCATACAATTATAGAGAACTACTTTGTTTTTTAACGTTATGGAAAACATGCACTCGTATAATTATAGGGAACTACTTTGTTTGTTAACGCAATGGAAAACATGCACCCGTATAATTATAGAGAACTACTTTGTTTGTTAGCGTTGTGTGCACCTGTCAAGAACGGGTGCATTCATTGTTTAATAGCATACACATAATTATATTCGCTATGAAATACACAACCCCTGACTAGCTAGTTCAAGCGTTAAATTACTAATAACTGGGTTTGGCTGCCGGACTATAACACATGTATTTCATAATGCCTAGTTTTAAGACGTATGACACCGTGCTTGCGCACCTAATGCTGTTTGTAACAAAATCATGTCTGGCCAATGGAGCATTGTTCGTACTATTAAAATTTAAATTTACTTACATGTTATTTCTTATAATATCAATATATGTATATTCAATGCGTTTCTGGTCATCCAATTTGTTATAATAGCTTAATGTGTACTTTTAACTAAACTAATTTGTCTCGTGCCTAATTATTGTACACAAACGTCCATTACAAACACATAAGATATACATATATTGATATTGTAAGCAATATGATGTAAGTATACTGCAAACGTTAATGTTAATAATAAAAAAGAATGTTCCATACATGTGCCAGAAATAAGCTACAAACAGCATTAATGATTGGACGCTCAAGCATAGTGGCATTCGTCTTAAAACTAGGCATTCCCCATTGCGTCTTTCATAGAATTACCAATATATGTACTTATTTTACTAGGATTTTGTAGTAAAAATATGCTTCTTGTTGGGACATGTTACACCAGTATCATCGCCAAAATCGTATCGGGCCTAAGGCCGAGTCTAAGGGATATTATAAACACATGTGTAGTAGACTAAAGGCACAATGCTTAGTTTTAAGACGAATGCCATCGTGCTAATGCTGTTTATTTCAGGCTATTGGAGCTTAAATGTACGTAAATCGCGTAATGATTAAGTGATCTACGCCTTGTTTCTTTAACTTTAATAAAAGAAATTCTCTATTAGACAGAAATATACTACACACATCAGAAGTGCACGTAGAGTGGCACCCGTCTTAAAACTCATTATTCTCAGCTTAAATTGCATTTCTTCAAGAAAATAAACTACAGCTTAGAATGGCTACTGGTTTGATTATCAACAACTACTTGTATACTGAAGCCAAATATTACCTGGTGGATAACATTGGACAAATGTTTGTAAATTAAGAATTTCAAATTAAATGTTAGTACTATTTCTTTTTGGGGTTTTTGTGTGTGTTGATATCTATAATGTCCGGAACAGTCCCGTGCTAATGTTCCCCAATATACCAAATGTCATCAGTTCCATTCTTCACATCGTGTACATGTATGTATTAATCAGGGTTCGACCTTAGCGCTAGCCCGGGATATTTTGGCTACAGAAAGCTATAGTAGCATCATTTGGTGCTGGGGTAAATGAAACTCAAATTAATCTCATTTCAGAACGAGAGAGTAATCAGATATAAACGCGACGACCTTAATAACTGCCGCATTGTAACTTGACGTGTGTTTTGACGGCAATACAAACCCACTTACAATATAAGTTGGTGCTGCTATTGAGAGAGCATATACTTTGATACACTTACAATTCAACGTGTTGTCAGTGTCATCTCCATCAAATCTGACCGATTTACCCACCAGAATACTTCAGACGAAAATTCCTTTCACGGTAGATACTTACCTAAACTAACATTCGTTTTGAAACATTTTGTCTAATAATTTGTTTTCTTATATGTTTTGGTTTTCTATTTTTTTCATAATTGTATGTTTGTTACGATAAAACCTCCCAATGATTTACAAAAAACTACAAGTGCTGTCATTATGTGGTGCTTGACATTGTGGGGAACCGGTATTCATATTTCACAACAATACGGCAAACATCATCGTTGATGTCACGTGTATGAAACAGACTTCTCAGGTGTGACGGCAGACAAACCCACAAACCTCGACCATCACAAATCAATTTTAAGCAAGTTGCATTTATTTTATTCTCCTGTCGGTCTTCATTCTTTAGTATCGGGCTACTTTAGCCTCCCACAATTTGTCAACAGCGTTCGTCTATATGACTGCTAATTATATTGCCTGGACAATCTACGCATTGTACACCGATCTCCCCCACAGAGTACGCCTTTATGTGTCGCTTCTGCATGCTGAGATAATAGTCGACCGGGAGCCGTGTCAAACTTAGTATTGTCCATCACGTTTTCTTCTACGCTAAGTTATCGCAACATAGAAAACAGAACTCGTTATGTGGGCTTATGGATTTGCACAATTTCAGGCAAATTAGTTAATCTAATAGATGATGTGTTTTCTGTATATGAGTGGAAGCCATGCAAAGGCCCATATTGTCAACAAAGAGTAATAATCAAAAACATATAATGAATGCATTATGTATTTGTATTCGATGGGCTTTATTAAATCGTATATTCATCTACAGATCTGTCAGACTGTATAATATTTTCTATAGCATTCAGGGACCGGTGGACCTCATGGGGCTGTTTTCACTGCGAGCACATGTGTTAGCCATTGTGGGGAAACAAACAGCTTGTGTTGAATGATGATTGAATCATTTCAAACTACAGCACCCATCTCTAAATACGCCTTCAGAAATGGGACATGTCCGAAAACGTGTAAAAGAAAGACATAAGTGGTTATAATCTGTTATACGACTGACACGTCAACAGGATTCCGAGGTGGTCGATTGATGTAATAAACTCAAATTTCTACAAGTCCAGCTCTTAACGTCAAGTTATCATACACGGGCAAGTAAATAGGGCTGCGTAAGCACAAGTTTGAGTGACACCTGTGATGACCACCTCATTTAAACCCAACAGTCACCCATAGTGGTAATCGGCGCAATGCCAGTCATTGCAATGACACTAAAATGTATAACTGCACATCTGTATTACTATTACTATTAGGTCCTTCAATAGCGAAAATGGCTGTGCTTACAATGGGTGCCACTGGTAGGGCAAGATACGCCCATCTTTCGCTAACAACTCGTATCATCACTGTGCACAGGTGCGCATGCCATAGTTATAACTTATTTACGTGCTTATATCCAACTGAGTTTCAAGAACGTCTTTTCCTGGACACACTGTCCAGCTGCCTCGACTGCTCGCACACGACACAAGTTAGTGTTAGTATGATAGAGAAGAATACCCGCTGACTGTTATTAAAGAGCAAAATGATCTTTTATATGACAGACAGGATAATACATACCATAGTAGTAGTAGTAATACTATTATTATTATTAGTAGTAGTGGTGGTAGTAATAGTAGTAGTAGTAGTAGTAGTAGTAGTAGTAGTAGTAATAATAATAATAATAATAGTAGTAGTAGTAGTAGTAGTAGTAGGAGTAGCAGTAGCTGCAGCAGCAGTTGTAGTATTTGGTAGTCTTTGTAAATTCTGTAGACAGTTATAAATACTTGTTGTATATGACTAAAAACTGGCTTATCGTTTCTAGATGCAAATGGTGTGGTGAAAGAACTAGTCTTCCCAAAAGCCTTGGATTTAGATCGACCAAAGCGAACAAGAACTACTTTCTCTAGTGAACAGCTGTGCCAACTGGAAGGAGAGTTTCAGAGGAACCAATATTTAGTGGGAAAGGAAAGAACTGATTTGTCGGCGCGCTTGCAGCTGTCAGAAACACAGGTGAGATCAGATTTATTTACAAATTTCCAGCCACATTTTAGATCCTCCCAACCAATTAACATAACCTGGCTTCCATAGGTCGTGATGTGCGCTAATTATATAGTCATGTGATCACGATTATGTTTGTTTTTTGTTTTCTTAAACTATTTCGTTCTGATTTCTATGAAGTCCTTAAGTTCCTCTGAACTGGTTTAGCTCCGCTTATTGTTTAGCACTTAAACTTCACTTGAAGAGTCAGACGTCTGTCAGTTTACAGCAGAACGACGGACTCGTCCAGGAATAAGTTATATCTGACCCTTTGTCAGCACCAATCAAGGCGTGTGTAACAAATGAATGGAGCTGTCACTCTTAGCTTCTCTCACACGTACCTGAAGAACAATATAAAACAGAAAGAACTTTAAACTATAATCCAATCAAATTGTCCAAAAGTATGACCAGTGGTTTAATATTACTCAAAGAGAGTATCCTGGGTTTAACAGGGACAACATCTAATGCTATTGTAACATATTTCGGACTAATAGAACCTTTAATTATTTAATTTAAACTTTATTTATATTTTATTGCTTAGAATACAATCTGTTTCTGGTAATAAAAGAACGATTGTAGTAGCTTAAATGGGTTATTATGCATTTAAAATCGGTGGCACGATCGTACATACCTAATCTAAATGACAAAATATTGACACAACCAACTGCGTGTCTCTGCACAATGTGTAATCGAAGGGACACTACGACAAAGTCGAGATGGCGTGTACTTGCGAATCACAGCCAAGGCAATAACGATACTAGGTGGCACCTGTCAAAAGTACAGCTATATTGTATCCAAATGAGCGTATAAGAGGTTAAAGTAATGGAATCTAGAACCCTAACGAAATAAATTCTTAGCCAAAAAGACATGGTGTTTCTTAAAATCGAAATATAATTGACATGCCCTATAGTACCTCAGAAGTTGTGATATGTTTCAGGATGCTAGAGCAGATGAAATGTTGCTCAACATAAAAGGGAAATTGACTACTAGTATTGGAAAGTCATCTTGTATGTCGTACAATTTTGTGTAGATGCCCGTTTCGTTTTGAATCTTTATGCAAATATCAAGGCATCAAACGGATCATCTATTTTTCTGATGAGTTAATCAGTGGAAGCTGGCACACTCTCCAACTATTATTTAAAGGTATAAGATCAATAATATAGCGAACAGTGAAATTGAACTTCTTGGCTAGATCCCTTTATCTTTTTTCAGGTTAGTTAGAAATTCTAATTCATGTGCACAGAGAAACAAATCGCCAAACGTGGAGGACAATGGGTGCCCATGGGGATACCAGCGTCTTGTCTATAATTAATATTATGTGTTATCCCCATATTTGAACTGTATGTTGTTCAGCAGGAAAGTACATCACTTCACAGATGCTTTTCTCAGTGAAGTTCTGTCTAGACTTGTTTTCGTTCTTCACAAACTGTCGCGGAAGATGGTTTTATAAATATGTATTCGTTCTCCTTTTTAGTTAGAAAATGCACCGTTGATTAAGGAATGACGTTTCCCCTTAAGTTTGTCATAGGTAATTATAACGTATGAGTATTAATATGCAACGAGGTGCTACAATTAAAATTACCAAACTAGTAATATATAAAGTAATTTCATGAAATTAGGTAAAAACTAAGTAATCTTATCCTAACACATCATACTCCACTTGACAACTGCCATCTGTTTTAATTCAACGCTTTTGTATTTCATTTCCAGGTGAAGGTTTGGTTTCAGAACCGCAGAACTAAGTACAAACGCGACAAAGAGCGAGAAGCGGAAGTGGTCGACTCAAAGGCAGAATCGGTGGCAACCCAAAACATTCTACGAATTTTGCAGTCGAGAGACATTCCCGCCACCCCAGCTCCAAGAAGACAACAGCACAAGACTCCAGTGATGCCCTCTCCAGTCCTTCCATCAATTCACTATAACCCATACATTTCATACGGACTTCCAGGATTTCAGCCAGAATCTTTTCCCATTGGATATAATGATTTTTATAGAGCAGCACAATCGTCAACAGGCTAATACATGTAATGGAGAATAACTTTAATGTGGTGAAATTGTTTAATGACGTCTTGCTGGTTACATCAATCTATCAATGGAAAGGATGTAAGAAAGAAATCAGTTTGTTTAATTGGTGTGTTTCTGACTTTAATTGCCGGCTGTGCACACAGGACATGACACGTGGTTGGTTGGTTGGTTGGTTGGTTGGTTGGTTGGTTGGTTGGAATCTTGTTTATTATGTAAATATTTGTTTTGTTATCAATAAATATACGGCATTTCAATGGCTTCCACGTTATTACAATCAATACAATTATTAGTTTTGGTTTTTAAATAGCCAATCGTATAAAATACGCAAATAATTAGTAAGGCCAACACGTTAATGATACGGTTGCGAGTTTTAAGACTGATGCCACATGCAGTACACTCGGACGAAATTCTGCTGTAACACGTTCACATCTAATAGAGCCGTTTCTATTTATTAAAATGAGTTTGCTTACAATATCCATATATACGTATTTCCCATGGATTTCCGGTCATCCAAAAGTCTGTAGTAACTTAATATGTATTAACTTTTGTTTACATCATAAATTATTATAGGCAAAAGACTATTCTACTAAAGCCCATTGGATGTATAGTTACATGTATATCCTAAGTAATACAATATAAAGTAAATTATAATTTTAACAAATAGAAAGTCTTTATTAGCAAACAAATATGTTACAATGGAATATGAACCGTACATACGATTGCACTTGTCTTAAAACTCGGGACTGCACTTTCAAAGCCACTAGATTCAGTTTAAAAGGATACCACTGACAAGACAGGTTATGATCATCGTTTGCGAACACTTGGCATGATCACCATTTAAAAAGTTGTTAACTGCGACTTTGCTAAAAAAACATCCTGTACTGAGATACGATTTGGCTATTTTGATAATGTTCACATGAGTTATTAACGCTTAGACGCGCACATTTTATAACTTCATAATTAGATTCGAAACAGTGGCTATACAACATTTTATTACTATACGACACAATCTACGAGAAGTGACTCCGACAACAGAAGAAAAACTGCCACTGTCTGTCTTGAACAAAAACTTTCAAGCATTATCAAGTTATTCAAACATACTAATAATCTACGTACGACAAATTTGACCCAAGTGGATTTTTAACAAAGTTGTGATGTGATACATGCAAAAGTCTCTGTTTAAACTGTGCTGATCAATATAAAATGGGCTATGCTACGTTTAAGACGGACGCCACTGGTCGTTGGTACCTATTAACATTAATGTTGTAGAATGTTTCAGGCTAAATAATATTAGTAGGGCCTTTCTTAATTATTAAAATTACATTTTAATTACATTATCTTCAGTATCAATATCTGGGTGGTTTTTTTGAATGTAATCAAGTATTCGTAGCTTAATAATAATTATGGTCCCTATACATTTCGCTACAAAAAAAGAATGTTACTTTAATATGAAAGTCACAATGTCTAGTTTTAACACGAATAGGGGGTGGGGGGGGGGGGGGGGGCCTCGGCCCAC
>JAULBR010088774.1:0-12647 GCA_032355825.1 Melanodrymia aurantiaca
CGTCTGACGTCCAATAACCGCTGATTTATAATCGATGTGTTTCTAGTGGCGTCGTTAAATAAAACAAACTTGACTTTTTACCGAGCTACGCCCCGCTCCTTGCTGGGACCGGTGTGACCCCGTGACCTCAGTTATTTGCAGGTTTAATAGTGGCGTATACGCAGGGGTAAGTTGTTATACTTGAGGGCACATCTATTGAAGATATTATTGATTTAGCGATCTATTCGCGTACCCAATTGCGTAGTTTGTAAATTATTTACTCGCTTTTATAAGCACAGAGAAGTTTAATTCATACAAACCAAAGAAAAAGAGAAAAAAATCCTAAAGGAAATCAATTAGATAATGCTATCTTTTAAAAGTAATCAATATGTATGCCCTGAGGGTTTAGGGTTTACAACAGATTTAATAAAAGAGATACACATCCGAAAATAAACAGCCTACTAATTACGTTACACACCAATACAGATACATCTCATGTGTATCAGCTATTAGCATCAGTTAATTATAAGTTCTAATCTACAGTTAGTTATAACTTATTTACGTGCTTATATCGAATTAAGGTTCAGGCATGTCTGTCATGGTCACGATGTCCAGCTGCCTCGACTATTTGGTAAATAGCAAGGGATCCTTTATGTGGGCTTTGTTAAACAAGTTATGGACACTGGTCGGTGTAAGTGGAAGTACCCCTACCCATTGGAGTCGGATTAAAAATCCCACATGCGACCAATGGGATTCGAACCCAATACCTACCAATCTCAGGGCCGCCGCGTTAACCACTGCGCTACGGATGTCGGTAATAAGAAGGTGGTACGCAAAGTAATTTCACCTGTCGTGGACAGAATTCTATGGAGAAGTCAGAGGTTGTGCACATGAGTGGTGTGCTTGAGCAGTTTTCTGATGGAAACACACCAAAAATGATCCAACCAAACCCATCATTTCTAACGTGAAGCAAGGGAACGGTTTCTCAACAGGAGTGTCCCTTTAATTAATGTTGCCTTTAAATATATTATTATTATTTGAATGCCAATAAGCCATTGGGCTTACGGCTAAATAAATAATTGATTTTGAAATGGATGTCTACAATAACCAAGAAACTAACTGTTCCTAAATGGATTTTTCATTTTCACATTTTCCTTTGGAACCATAGAAAAGATGCAAATGGGAGCACTTAAATAGTAGGCATATATAGTGCTTCCACTCATAGTCAGAAACAATTAAATCATTGGTTTGCATATTTCATTTGTGCTTTTGGAAAGGAATGTGTTGGCTATAAGTTATTTACGTGATTATATCCACGTGAGTAAGCGCGTCTATATGCTGGACACGCAGTCAAGTTGCTGCTGCCGTGACTGCCCTTTCAGTACCGATGAACCGTTACCCATACCTACTTTCATACATACAGGACAGTAAATACCACGACCTATGTTGACCAGTATTGGGGCACTAGCAGGGGTAAGTGGCGTACGCCTATATACCCTTTGAGACTTGCGACGCGATCACTAGGGTTGAAAGTCGTACTGCGATTAAAAATTCAATCCAGCGGCATTCGAACCCAGTACCTGCCAGTCTTGTGCCCATTGGTGTAACGACTGCACCAAGGAAGCAGGTTAGCGAATGTGTAACGGCTAATGTGGTTTAACGCCTTCAGCCATCCAAGGGATGTTGTCGAGGGCGCTGAAAGTTAGCTCGCTCCGACCATGGCCAGCCCGCCCTTTGTCATTGAAATTTCTATTGTCTTGTTTATAACGGTATAATATTCTTGTTTACGTTCTCCGACTACACTTCTCATTTTGATCGTACGATGAAGAGCGTCGTCCTCTCTAGGTCCTTCTTGTTGCCGTAGAGCATGGTGGCAAGAGATTCTTTGTGAGGTCAGATCTTCTTCCTGGTCCTCTGCTGCTGCGGACATCTCTAGAGGATGTGCTCTGCTGTCTGGTCTTCTTGGCCGCATTTGCATACTACTGGAATATTTTTCCCCAAGGTATTTTTTCTTCGAAAATGTTCATGTCTACGGGCATAAATAACTCTGTTTGACCACTATAATTTTCTTTCGAATTAAGTTCTTCTTTACAACAAAGAGGCCGCTCCATTACGTGATTTATAGACACGTAACGTTGGATCAATGTCGGTACTAAACTGTACATTAATGAGTGAACCCCTGTGGCCGATTTTCAACCTATGCTTCCTGTCTGAACATTTGTAGTATGTTTTTCGTAGATAACTTTAGTTTCGTTTAACGTAGAGAAAAACGGTAAACATTTTTGAAAATTAAAACTAAGTCCTATTTTTGTGACAAAATTATATAACTTTAGGCTAACAAATAAAAATATTGTAATGCAAATACATACAAACATTCTTCACAAAAACCAATGGCCGACAATGGATTTTTCTGAATAATTTTGTTTTGTATTTGCATTACAATATTTTTGTTTGTTAACCTAAAGTTATATAAATTGGACATAACAATATTATAGGACTTTGCTTTAATTTTCAAAAATGTTTACCTTTTTTCTCTACGCTAAAGGAAACTAAAATTATCTACGAAAAACATACTACAAATGTTTTGACACGAAGTATAGCGAACACGATCACGTACTTACTACCCCTTGCACCAAAATAATGCCAATTCCCAGGTCAGAGTCGCACAGTATGTCAGTGTTTAGATCAAGTTAGATAGTGTCATATGCAGATGCTTGTTGAATTAAGACTGCTTGATTATACAATATACGCCTATCTGTTTTAAATTCAAATATGAAATATGTTTCAAACTGGATTATAAATACATAATTTTACAATCAGTTGACACGACGTTCAGTACTCACAATCCCTGCATTGTAAATTATACACAGCTCCATGTTTTTTGTTAGTGCAAATTATCATTCGAAACCCTTTTTCTCGGTTTTAGAAAGCAAGGTGAATATTTTACCATTAATATATTGTGCTAAATCAATTCTAACATTTTTTTTTTTTAAATGAGTACAATTCGTATTGCAAATTGTCTGTGTTTTATCACTGAGCAAAAAAACTAGAATAACATTAATACCTATTAAAGAAATCACAAACATGAAAGATGGTGACTGGAAGTCGTTTTTGTCTATTATTTATAAACTATTTTTCTGAACTTCTAAATATTTTGAAACCAAGTCTAGTTTATGAATTGGATTTTTGCCCCTATTTTTGTACACATTTTTCTGAATAATTAATAGTTTAGTACCTATAAAGTAGGAGTAAACAAATGAGCACATAGTAAAACAAGAACGAAACATTGGGATAATCCCAATGGTTTGCAATCGCGTTGGTGATCTTCTTCGCCCATTGGAAACGTACCCTGTGAGGATGCCAATAGCAACCATCCGTCCATCCGTCGCGATCGCTTGGTAGAAAAGCAGCCTGCATTCGTCTTAACACTGGGTATTGTGGCTTTAAGAAGAATTTCTCGGTGGACCTAATACAATTTTGTAACATATTTCTAGCTCTTTAATAATAAAATTAACATTTAGTTACTGCTGGTAACTGGTAATGTGGTTTAACGCCTACATCAACCCAAAGGAAGTTGTAGAGGTCGCTGAAACTGTGAGATCGCTCTGACCGTGACCAGCTCGTACTCTCAGTCCCAGACGTACATCGTATTACTTACAATTATCAATAATTGTATATCCAAGGTATTTTTTGTTATCCAAAGTGTTACAAGGGTAGCACACGCCACATCCTGACCCGTCTTAGACCACCACTGGTTGGAACAATAAAAACTCTACGGTTTCAAAGGGTTTGTGTTTAGGATCAATACTTCGACCATAAGAACATCAAGTGGACGCTGTTATACACAAATAAGACCTGGTTAAACACTAACGGCTGTGCCAGTCTGTGCCAGTCTGTGCCAGTCTGTGCCATTATATATTAGATTTGATCTGTAGACTGAATTTGTCGGATTTGGTTCAACTCAAGCTATAAAATAGGACTCTGATAATTATTTATTTTATTACATTAATATAACGCACATATACACAGAGAATATAATTATACTATATTTTATTTATAGTGAGTTGAAGATATACCAAAACTTTTGAAAAATTAATTGCTTACAATGCCAATACATCTACATACAGTGTGTTTCTGGTCATTCAAATAGTTATAATAGCTATATACAGTCAAACCTGCTTGAGCGGCCACCTGTATAAAGCAGCACCTGTCTTAAAGGGTCACCATAATATTCTACCAAATCATCAATTTTAGTGCATAATGACCTGTATTAAGCAGCCACCTGTCTTAAGAGGCCACTTTTTGTAACTCCCTTAGGAGGCCGCTTAAGACAGGTTTGACTGTATTATCTTCAGTTAGTTTTGTTTGAGTTACACTTTATTTCTGCTGGGCAGCCAGACTGTATTTACAGTTGGCATACAGGTATGTATGTAAATATGATAATAAAGGTCTGTAGACCATTTCACAAAACATCACATTCATAGCGTACTTTATGTTGACATAAATGTAAATATTTGACTAAACGTGTTTCCCAAAATATAACTGAATGTAATTTCCTCCAGGAATGAATAACGTATGTGAGTTATGAGTCAGTGACAAATGTGTAATAACCTATTAGCGTCTCGGCTACTAACCATCGTCTTGTCAATAACTGTAAGCGATCAAATCCTCTACGTTTTACGTTTATGTCCACAACTTGAACTAGTCGTAAACTAGCCTTATGATGTTTTGAGAAATTGGCTGCAGAATTAGGAAATCTGAAACTGAGCTGCAAGCTGTGGGAGGGCAGTGGGACGTAGCTTAATGCTAAAGAATCCACCAGAGGTCCATGAGGTCAAAGGATCGATCCTCAGTAGACCAATCCCTTTTGGTTGTAACCAGTGTCCCATGACTGGTACTATACTATCTGGAAAACATCCCTTGTTGCTAATTCGTAACAGTAACCTATGTGGCAATGGAAGATTTCTTCTGAGACCATGTGTCGACATATGGTGCACTTGGCATCTATTCGCTAATGACGACATATTGTGCGCTTGGCATCCAATCGCTAATGACGACGTATGGTGTGCTTGGCATCCAATCGCTAATGACGACGTATGGTACACTTGGCATCCAATCGCTAATGACGACGTATGGTGCACTTGGCATCCAATCGCTAATGACGACGTATGGTGCACTTGGCATCCAATCGCTAATGACGACGTATGGTGCGCTTCGCATCCAATCGCTAATGACATCAAATAGCCACTGATTAGTAATGAATGCTCTAGTGGTGTCATCAAACAAACTTTATCTTTTAATTAATCAATGTGCTCCAGTACTATCATTAAACAAACAAACTTTATCTTTTAATTAATCAATGTGCACCAGTGGTGTTATCAAACTATCTTTATCTTTGTATCTAGTTTCTTCTCTGATCTCTCCATCTACACAAAATGTACATATCACATGACAAAATCTGATGCATAAATTTACACATGCTCTCTCACTTTAACTAGTTTGTCATAAACTGCCTCAATTGATTATTTTACAATTGGCAGCGCTCCCAATTTGTAGTGGTAATTGGCAGTATTATCCAAAAAGCTATTGCAAAACTGATTTGTGACAGTATTTTATTATTGTTACAAAAAAAACAATTTAATGTCGAGACCATTAAACTCTGAACTCCATGGCCAATACATAGCGAGCTGTAGCTTGGCGTAAATGAATTGATTTTATATTAAAATAGCTGTATTTTTAATCAATGTGCTCCAGTGACTATCTTTTTACAACAACCAATTCCTGATAATAGACTGTTTCAAAGTATTCTGAACGTTGACATTCAATAGAATAAGGAACATTGTCCCAATAGGTAGAGCTGATAGCTAATCACGTCATAGTCTTGATAAACCAGACTGCAGTGTGCAATCGTCTGAATAGATCAAGACTAGCCGATTCAGGAAGTGCCAATGTCCGCATTAGTAATAAATAATTAGGTTGGTCTGATAAGCAATCATGTCATAGTTTCGATAAACCAGACTGCACTTGGCTCTCATAAGCAACCACGGTCATATAGTCTCGATAAATCAGACTGAATTCTGTAATAGTCTGGGTAGATTTAGTCTAGCTGGTTCAGACATTGTCCACATTAGGAATAAAGCAATTTATTGGCACTTAATTTTTGAAAATTCAGCAATATTATAATTTTGTGTAAAATCGCTGAGTTCATTTTGATAGAATTATACATTATACAGGGACAGACAACTGAATTTAAGGCCCTTAAATGGTAAAGAGTAGTGACCTTATAGCCCTTGTATTGGGGAAAGCTCATCTTGTATGTGAAATCATGTCATAGTTTCGGTAAATCGCACTGAATTCTGTAATAATCTGGGTAGATTTAGTCTAGCTGGTTCAGAAAATGTCATTGTCCACAGGAATAAAACAATTTATTAGCAGGATTATTTATATTAATTTAACAAAACTTATTTATGTAAGCGATAAAAACATTGCAATCAGTTTGTTTTCTTCAAGATAGTTTCGTTTGCCGCTTTTTTAGTTCAATGTTTAGATGACCTACATCACGTCTACTGATGCTCCTCTGCTGATGGTGGAAACTCTTAGTATTATGTCACAGAAACTTCCGACTGTGGTTGCTTATGACGCCCTCTGTCGAAGAAACGTTCCCTATTGGGTTTAATTCAGTATGTTTTTAAAAATTAGTCGCAAATTAATCTGCGATGACAGTGAAGGGGTGTGGAAAATTTGTCTAAATTTTAGGGTTGAATTCGTACCCACTGCCAATACAGCATTGCATTCTCATACATTAAACTCCACCATTTCATTACTAGTGCGTTTAGCTTTAATCTGATTGGATGCATTTTATGGTTTTTTATTGACGATACGTATATCTGTTAACTACGTATATCTGTTAACGTTCTCGCTAAGTAATGCCAACAGTGACCGATTTCACCATTAAATATCACGCTCGATGTAATTATCGGTTCTAGTATGTACTGGAATGTATTTGTTATCACTTGCCCTAATACAGACAAATTGCACTCACTAACAGTTTGGTTCAACAGTTTTCTCTGTCAATACGACTATGACTGAACTGAAATGCAAAGCTCGGTTTATTGGGTAAATTAGATATCCGCTACAAAGTCGTGTGGAAAATACACATTGCTTCTAAATAAAAAAGAGTAGTCTATGTGGCTACAGCATACTCCTTCAGATTTCATGCGTCAAAATCAGAGTTTGACCGCCAAAAGCTGATGATTAATTAATCAGTGATTCAGTATGTTCCAGCGAGGTCATTAAACTATCTGTAAACCATATGTCAAAATCACTCTGAGTTTAACAGCCAATAACTGATGATTAATTAATCAACATGTTCCACTGAGGTCATTTGAAAACCAAACTTTTATCTAAATTTTCTAAATTTCATCTTAAATTGTTTGGCCTATCGAATATCGCTCACAAAATAACGTAGCGATTTTATTAAAATTTGTCTGTTTTTTTTATAATGCTTGGTCACCATCACGTTGTCGTCGCTATGGAAAGTGGCTGGCAGCCTGACTGACTGAGGGTATTGATTACGACATATGCTGCACACACACACAGTGAGCAGTGCTATCTATACTCTGGTTGACGTTGTGTAAGAGCCAACCAACTGGCGTTATGGCAGGCAGGCAGGCAGGCAGGCAGGCAGGCGGGCGGAGTTGTGTCATATTGATTGCGTGCGTTCCTGCCTGCGATCAATACCAGACAACATTGACCAAACTTACGTCAATCTGCGTCACGCGCGCTCCTCCTGTTGTCCGCTGCTGCCACCGTCTGCGCCGCTGATGTACGACATCGGCGCTGGAACGCCACCGCCGGGGAGACGATGAACTTATTTCTGTATCTCGCGTCTGATTTGATATTAAATGAAATCAAATTTAATGACGCCCCAGCATGAACAAGACATCGGCTATTGGGTATCGTCTGTAGTGAAAAGTGCAGACTTTAAACTTATTTATGTATTTTGTGTCTTCTTCTTCTTCTTCTTCTTCAGCGTTCGATTGGTTGGTCTTGTGTCTAATTGGACATCTGTAGTGAAAACTGCACAGACTCTAAACTTATTTCTCCATCACATTACATACTTGACATCTACAGTAGTGAAAAGTGTAGACTCTAAAAGTCTAAACTTATTTCTGTATCTCACATCTGATATGACATCTGTAGTGAAACGTGTAGACTCTGAACTTATTTCTCTATCACATTACATACTTGACATCTGTACATAGTGAAAAGTGTAGACTCTAAACTTATTTCTATATCACATTACATACTTGACATCTGTAGTGAAAAATGCAGACTCGAAACTTATTTCTGTATCTCACATCTGATATGACATCTGTAGTGAAAAGTGTAGACTCTGAACTTATTTCTCTATCACATTACATACTTGACATCTGTAGTGAAAAGTGCAGACTCTAAACTTATTTCTGTATCTCACATCTGATATGACATCTGTAGTGAAAAGTGTAGACTCTAAACTTATTTCTGTATCACTTGGCTCACTTGACATCAGGACCTGTTGTTCGAATCCTGAGTGTGCGCTAACCCTGAGTTAAGTGCCTAACCATGAGTTAAATTTAACTACTGATTAAAAACTGCGTTGTTCACACTTTGGTTAGCGCTAAGTATGAGTTAAATATACCCTAACCCAGCTTTTAACCTGTGATTACCCAACCCTGGATAAAGGAATTTAACCTATGGTTAGTGTTAACCAGTGGTTAAGTTAACCCAAGATTCGAACGATCAGGCCCAGAAGTGAAATCCGCAGACTCGATCCTTGGATCCATCACACCTCAGGCGGCCACTGTTGCTCTGCTCTGTCCCTCACCTTGCTGGTATCCAGTTCAGAGATCGCACAACAAAACTTTAATCTTTCGCCGAGATCGTAAGCGGCTTTTAATATTACGTGTCAAGCCAGTAAAACGTGAACGACGAAGATTATCTGAGTGAATGCATTTGTGTAACGTGAGTTGTGCAAGTTAAGGGAGTGTGTATAAATGTCAATGTGTTTCACAATCCAAACACTTAGGATTAGGTCTGACCCAATCCCTCCCCTTGTAATCCTAGCATAACACATTAATCGTCTGTGGACCGATGGTTTTACATGAAATCAAATCCGAAATTGGGTTTTTACCCCCTCCCCACTTTCCGAGCATTGTGCAGATTGTAAACAAGCTAACATGATCTTTATATTTGAAAATGAGCTGTACATACCACGGTGATTGCTGCTGGGCCATGCAAAACTAAAAGAAAATTAGTTTATATTTTGGTAAATTGGTTTCTTTGGAAATATTTTTACTCCGAACTGAATATGATCAGCAAGGGTCATTTAAATCAATTCGTTACAAAGCAGTACATACATAGGTACATAAAATAATAAATTGTATTTAAATATGTTTGTCATCCAATAGAGGCTTTTCTTATAATCTTGATTGGTCAGACTATTTTGTTTAATTTGCCCACCAAGAAACCTGATACATGTAGTTCTAAACCTACATGACATTGTCGCAATTTTTATGTTGTCAAACCTTTGAAGGAAACATTGCAAGTGTTCATTTCCATTTAATTTCCATTAAAATCAGCCTAATTAGACAGAATGATAACGAATGATAAAAGAATAAAGTGTCCTTGATAACGAATGATAAAAGAATAAAGTGTCCTGTGATATCATAATTGATCAGCACTCATTGACAAAATAATTGCTTAATTGCCGTGGAAAAATCCGTGGAGACTATTTGTGGACAGATTTAAATGCTGTGACTGGTTTGTTAATTGAAGTGGTTGATCATGTCAATACGCGAGATTTACGAGTGTCAATTGTAACACGTAACAAATCAAAGTCGGAATCACATGACACAGGTAACGAAAAATGCATCAATACGTGTGATTTACGCTTCATGGCAAACTCCAGCAACCATTAATTAATTTCAACCCCCCTCCCATCCTCCCATCCCCTCAGAATAAAAAAGAATCAATCCACTCCAGACAGTCTGGGATGGATTATTTTTGTTTGTCGTCCGGCGAAGTTTGTGTGAGTCAGCCATGTGTGCTCGCTCGTTCGTTCTCCATAGCTAACCGTGGTGGAAATAAAATGAAAAAGAACTAATTGAATGCATGTGATGCAGACGGTGTGATGCAGACAGTGTCATGACTAGCTGTCTGGCCGCTGTGCACACCGTGTTGATGTACCTGCAAACACGAGTGGAGCGGAGCGGGACAGGGCACGGCGTACGTGTAGCTTGGTGCAAGACCGTACGTCCCAGGTTTAGGTCGGCGGTTCGATCCTCCTCGGTGGAACTCTTACGTTTTTTTCTTATTCCAACCAGTGATACACAACTGGTTTCAAGGCCATGGTGTGTGATGTCCTCTCTCATGGTTCATACAAGCTTGAAAAGGCCTTGAATTTGCCATTAAAAGTCCCTATGTTGATGATCTAGCCCCAAAAATCCCTATGATTTACGGCCAAGTTCACAAAGGACCCTAAATTGGGCCATTATATAAGCCCTGAAATCGATAGACATTTCCGCCCCCCCTCCCCCACCCCCCGCAAACATTAAGTAAATTGCCAAAAATACATCGATATCTAGTTTCGTTTGTTGATCTCAAACATTGGTGTGTAAACAATGCCATAATGATATCGATGATTCATTCATAAAACATCGTCAATGTTAAAGAAATAAAGGTATTTTTCACATGAAAATGTCCCTAAATTTTACTTACATTGGCCCTAAAAAGATCCTAAATTTAGGAGTGAAATTTTTGTATGAACCATGTCTCAGTAAAAAATCCCTTGCTGCTTTTTGGTGAGAGTATAGGAGGCGGCATCGCAGGGATTCTAGAATTAAAAAAAACATTCACTGGCCATGGGGTAAAATTCACTTGATGAAAATATTTGTTTGGTGGCCCGAGTCAGAAAAACACTGGCCATGGGCATCGGGCGACCATATACTAGGACCTCTGGACATCGGGTTTCCTCTGTGATCAATATAACCAAGCTTTTCACATCCAATAACCACTGATTAATAATCAGTGTGTCCCAGTCATGTCGTTAAACAAAATAACTTTTTATCTGTGACCAAGTGTCGATATAACTGTGCGTTTGATTATCCAATAACTGCTGATTAATAATCAATGTGTTCCAGTGGTGTCATTAAAGAAACGAACTTGATATTTTTTGCGCGCATGACGTAAGCTCTGCCGACAGGAGCCGGGTTATTCCTGCTTCATCACCGCAACCATCGAGCTTCGTACGGTGTAATTGACATGACATGCATCTTATGCGATTCTTTTTAATACTCGGAGATCCCGTCGAGAATCCGACAGATTGATCGCCAGACATAATTAGTCCTGCAGTACGTGGGCATCAAAAGATGCATTATGGCTATGTGACATTTATATGCGAAGTTGAGAACACGGTGTTTTGCAAATTGTGTGGACGAATATCTAAAGTTTTGATATGATTTGAGGCACGTTGATCCACTAGACCTTTTTGAGCGGGTGGGTCGATTATAATTATGACCTCACCTGCTGACGAATTCCGGTATAACTATAAGTCGGTTTTAAATCTGACAGAAATCCTCAACTTTGTTAGGCTGCCAGGCAATCTGTACTTCAAGACTGAATTGCAATCAGCAGTGCAGAATGGGTCTGTCTGCCATCTGGTTTCATCATCGCGTTACGATGTCCAGATGTCGACGTATCGATCCTCCTCACTAGACCCGTTGGTTTATTTCCCATTCCAACCCTGCCAGGCAATATGTACTTTAGGACTGAATTGCAATTATCTGCACTGCAGAATGAGTGTCTGCTGTCTGCTTTCATCAAGTTATGATGCCTTCATTTGCGGTCGATAGCAGAACGTCGTAGCAGAACGTTGTAGCAAAACGTTGTAGCAGAACGTCGTGGCAGAACGTCGTTGCAGAACGTCGTAGCAGAACGTCGTAGCAGAACGTCGTAGCAGAACGTCGTAGCAGAACGTCGTACCAGAACGTCGTAGCAGAACGTCGTACGTCGTAGCAGAACGTCGTAGCAGAACGTCGTACGTCGTAGCAGAACGTCGTAGCAGAAAGTCGTAACAGAACGTCGTAGCAGAACGTCGTAGCAGAAAGTCGTAGCAGAACGTAGCACAGTGCAAGAGCACCGTCTGAGCTTCGAAGGATCAATCCTCCTCAGTGGACCCATTGGGTTATTTCCCATTCCAACCAGTCATCCACAACTGTGGTGTGTGTTATCCTGTCTGTGGGAAAGTGCACATAAAAGATCCCTTGCTGATAGTAGGTAAGAGTAGCCTGCCAATAGAGAGGTTTAAAAAAAGACGTCCATGGATATATTGGTCATGGATATATTGGTCACTCCTACATTGTAAGCCTGGGAGCAGGACGTAGCTCAGAGGTAGAATGTCTGCCTGTGGCGGGATGGGTTGAGACATCGATCCTCCACAGCGCAAAACATTTTTATAGGCTATTTTCCGTTCCAGCCAGTGAAACATGTCTGGTTTATCAAATTCCCCTTGCTGTTTTTCAGTAAGAGTAGCCCATTAAACGGCGACAGCATGTTTCCTCTGAGACCATGTGTCAATATAACCATGCGTCTGACATCCAATAACCGCTGATTTATAATCGATGTGTTTC
>JAULBR010088785.1:0-22818 GCA_032355825.1 Melanodrymia aurantiaca
GCGCCCCAAGAAAACTTAAAAATCACAAAACGTTTTGCATCGGTAGCAAAACGCCCGCGCTATTGAACGGAGGGCTGATATTGAACTTGTTTGTATAGTTCATCCATCCAATACTTGTTGAGCACCGCTCATTCTGCCATTTGACCATTCACTACCCGTAGTTTTTGAGCTAACTCACTGAGTCCTTTCTTGTAATATTACTATTCAGCAATTTCTGAAGTTGTTGCATTTCCTGAGTAGATGTGTGCTTGTTTAGCCATGGCAGGGAGTTCCCTGTAAGTGAGAGCTTGTTTACCAACAATATGAGATAAATTGATTGTCCAGCCAGACTTGAAGTTGTTTTAACTGAGTAGATTTATACATTGTTTAGCCACACCGAGTGTGCTCAACTCAAAGTGTCTGCTTGCAGTCCTGAGTACTCTCCAAGTGTCTGCTTGCAGTCCTGAGTACTCTCCAAGTGTCTGCTGAATGTCCTAGCTGCAGCTGCTTTCTGTTAGAGTAATATTACGTGCACACCTGTCACTGCACAAGCTAGCTAGCTGCTCATGCGACATTGGCCCTAAACTAACTCAGTCCATATTGAAACTTTGTGCTGGCTACAAGTCACTCATTCTCTGTTGACACACTGTGCTGGTCAAACTGATTCTGTGTGTTCCAGTCAAAATCTACTTGGTATGTTTTTCATTTTTCGATTAATTCTTTTATTCTGTATTATTTAACAGATATTTATTGTTACATGTAGTTGTTTGATTTTATGGCTGTTTGTTCGATAGGTTTTAATGCACCAGTTCGTAATAACTTTTCTGGGGAACCAGACATTTCGACCCATTGCCAGTTTGCCCCAAGACTATTCGCCCCGACATCAGTGTGCCCCAATGACCAACTCTATTTGAAAACAAAAGCAGATCCCATTATAGAAACAAACTTACTGCATGTTATGTTATATCCCTACATGTTTATCAGTTTAGTTGTGTGATTGTCTAATCTGATATAATATGTTAAATTGATAGTGTTTTTTGCTTCACTAATCAAAGTATCGGCAGGTAATTAATACTTAGTTTAAACAATATTTTATTATCGTCATATATACGTAGCAGTTTGGGATTAGCCAACAGGCAAAAGCCTATATTAATTATAATACTTCATCTGAGATGAACTTTCCATTGTTTATTTGGCTAACATAAGTTCACAATACAGAACCATGACAGACTGAACATTATGACAAATAAGGCGTGGATAAATGAGTGGCATGAAGAGAAAAAGGAAGCAATAACTCATGCAGTCAATATTAACATTAGTTTTTAAATATAAATATTACTGTCTACATGCATGTGTAAAACACTATTATGATTATTGTATATTATATATTTCAATTGTAAAATGTAGAGAAAGGTCTTTATATAGGCTAAGCCTGTTGACCAGTTCCAACTGTTTAATAAGAACAGTAATAAATATTGTTTAAAACACCATAGGATAAGGTACGGTACCGGTATATGCAGTGGAAGACTTAATGGAAATAGGTTGAAGAAGGAAAGAAGTTACTCAAAGCGTTTACTGTTAAGAATAAGAATAACATTTTCAATTGATGTTAAAATAGCCACATTATCCTTGTTCAATATTAAAATGGTAAGCATTAGCTAGTACATATCTATAGGCTTGTTTCAGCAACTGTTCATGGTGAACTGAAGTGTTAAATACGTAGGTAACACATTGTTATTATTAGACATTTATATATATTGTGCACAACTTATGTTGTTTACACCTTTTCATTGACGGCATCAAACCGTTTTCTTTATAGAGAAGCTGACCCAGTGTTATATATCCATAGTAACAGTAAAAATAATTAACTTTGAATCCTGCACTATACACTATCCTTGGGTATACAAAACAACATAACTAGCAGTAATGTTGCTATTAGGTGCACAAGTAGTTTTTATGTTCGGCAATGAGGTATGTTTTGATAAAGGATTTCCAAATAATCTAATGCAAAGTTTGGTTAACGGACAATAGTTAGTATGCACCCTAAAAATTCGCTCGAATCTCCAAATAAGATTCGCGTCAGGATTATCGCGAGTGTTAAACTTGTGAATTTTCAGGATGTTTAGTCCCAATGAAAACAGTAAACACGCATTGACGCCGATATTTTCAAAATCAATCGATACGGTAATTAATGGTATTCAGTTTATTGACAAACCATAAACACCTCGTGTTATGATTAGATAACGTTTTCGACTAGATTGGGGTTGTAACTATAGAACAAGCAATATAGGACAGCGTAACACAGTACAAATTCTCGTAGAAAACCGCGGTCTTTCCATTTACGGAAAAAGCCGAAACGAAAACTTCGCGGAAGAGGTAGACAAATTTATTATGAAAGTCATAAAAGTACACCTAATGTTTGTAGATGTCGTTTACGATTACAAGGAATTTGTTTACCTCTTCCACTTCGGACGATTGACGAATCGTGCCCGAAATTACTATATTTCCATGAATGTTAGTTTTTGTTCTGGCTTTTTTTGTTATACTATGGGTACGGAAAAACCGACGTATTCTATGAGAATGAACGAAGCTCAAATAGAACCTGCCTTGCGTTCAATAGTGTGAGCGTTTTGCTACGGACACAAAATGTTTTGACACTGATATTTGCATCTAATGTAAATGAATGTGAAACTTTGTGCAGTACCAGTCTGTTTGTATGGGTAGCAAAACGCTCACGCTATTGAACGCAAGGTTGTATTACAAGTTTTATGAAATTATATTTGTCAAACAAATTATTTATTTACTACATACGTTACCGTAGAATAATTACTGGTTTTAAGATATTAGTTAACAAATATACATAATATAGCACATACATGAAAATTAGAAATATTATTTAATATATTTTACCTTTTAAAATTATTCGGTTAGGATGCATTTAATTATGTTTTCTAAATTGACATACAATATTATATAATGTTATAATAGTACAGGCTTATAATGCATAATAGTACAGGCTCGGGATGTATACAGTAAGTTAATCTCACCAGTTTGTATAAAGTGTACCTATACATAAATGTACAATCATGTAGTTACTTCTTCCCTTAGTTGGTAGAGCACTGGACACAGACAAACCTGGGTCTAATCCCTCCAGTGCAGGTTGCATTATTGTTATTCATTTATTCACTTACAAAAACTTCTTATGTTCGGGATAGGCAAGTGAAAAAACTTCGAGAACAAGTGAAAATACAAGTCACACTTGCCTTGGGGCAAAAGTTTGAAAATAAATGTTCAACCCCTGTGCAATGCTGTTATAACAACTGTTCTTGAAAGAAATCATATTTAGATGTGTTCCCAGCACAATTGTCCAGACTTAAATTACTAAATCAAATAAAGTTTACAAATGTTGCCATTTTCCAGCTAATTGTTTTAATATTTGGTATTTGAGATGTATTGTGAATGGAGCTATTATCTGAAAAAAGTTATTGCGCCATCTATGTAGGAAAAGTAAACTGTACCTGCACCAATATTCATTGTGGAAATAAATAAAAACTAGAAATTTTGCTTTATATTAATTTAGTACAAGAATTTAATAACATACTTTATATATATTTTTTTAATATTTTTTATTTAATGACGACTTGTCATTAAATGGTTGTTTTCACATTGGCCTTGTTATAGGTTCTCGGGCAATTGTATTGGCCCTCAGTGTTGCCTCACGTCAATACAACCTATAACAAGACAATATTAAAACAACCATTTAATAACACATTATAGATTGCGACCATTGTTGCACATAGATGGCTCAATATTTACTGGTCTTTTATTATGTTATTAAACTACTTGGAGGGACTTTCGATGTATTTCTCCCTGCTATCTTTTAATTAATTGTACTGTTATCACATGCCATAATGTTGCTAAATTTTCTTTTATCATTAATTAAGCAAGATGTATTCTAGTGGTGTTGTTGATAATAACTACAGTAGAATCTCGTTGGCTTGAACGCGGAAAGGTCGAATACATGGCAACGCTTGAACCAAGATCGAAGTCCCAAATTATTTTCGCATTAAATCCTTATTAAATTGCTGATGCTTGGGTCGAACTACCGGATGGGTAGAACAGTTTGTCAAGCACCAACAGTGTTCAAGCCAACAGGATTCAACTGTGTATATGGCCCATTCCACGAATAATTGTTCTGTAAAAAAATATTTTTAATTGTAACACGTAGCATGGAATGGGCCATATATATATAAAATCAATTTTGCTTCCAATCCCTAAACTAATTGTCTGTTCTCTTCTTTTTCAGTAATAATCTTTGAGAAACTGATAAGCATGGCTTCCCCCACTCCATCCCAGAGTGACACGCTCACAACTGCGTCCAACTCATCTGATAGTGAAATGGAATCGGCAGGAGTAAACACAAGATGCAGTCTCTGCCACGACACCTTCTCGATGCCAAAAGTCCTCAGCTGTTTCCACACATTTTGTCAGCCGTGTTTGGAGAAATCGCAAGAAGACACCGATAAGGTATCATGTCCTGAGTGTCACTTTGATACGTATCTTGGAGCCGAGGGCTTGGCCGGTCTCAAGCCTGATTACGCAATTAGCAACATACTAGAGTCATCTGCCCTTGACACAAGTGCCTTACACTGTACTGGATGTAAAAGCAAGGAAACTAACGCGGTGGCGAGATGTTTCGACTGTGCTAATTTTCTGTGTGCCAACTGTGTGATGGCTCATCAATTTATGCATTGCTTCGAAGGTCACAGGGTCGTCAGTTTGGGAGATCTTCAACTGAAACAAGAGGAAGGAGGAAGCAAAGCTGATAAGCCAGTTAACTGTCCACGACACAAGAATGATGTTTTGAAGTTCTTTTGTAAGACCTGTACTCAGCCCATCTGCAAAGAGTGTACTGTATTTGATCATAGTCGCGGTCACGAATGCCAGTTCTTGATGGATGTTGCAGACAAGCAAATTGATATGATGAAACATGTGGAAAATGAAGCCAGAACCAAAATAAGTGACCTGCGTGTTTCGGCCAAAGGAATTGAACACTTTTCAAGTACACTGCAATCACATTACCACCAAGCGCAAAACGATATCAATGATACGTACAACTTCTACCGGGCCATGCTAGAGGAACGAAAGGCCGAGGCTCTTAAAGAATTGGACCAGGCCTTCAACACAAAGCAGGTAGCCATTAGTACTCTAACCCAGAAAATGCAGGAGAGTGTGGAGAAGCTGTTTCAAGGTGCAGAGTTCATCGACAAGCTGCTCAAACACGCATCCGTTACTGAAGCTCTCATGGTGAAGAACTTTGTTGAACAACGCTTTCAGAACATTTACAATTTCTTACCAGATGAGGACAACCAAAACTACTTTGAGATTGAATTTGTTTCCAACTTCCAGGCCATCCAGACTGGTATTCGTAATACGTTTGGCTACGTCCGTCAAGGAAACGAACTTGCACCCATCCAGAAACCACAGCCAATAGCACGTCCAACGACAAATGGGTTCATTACTCCTCCCAACCTGACAAACGGTCACATATTTGAGTCTGTCAGCCTTAACAAAGACTTTGGTACTTCAAGTCTGATATTCCCACCGACAGACACCAACCAGTATGAAAAGTGGTCCAGTGGTCTAGACATCCTGCAGAATGGCATCGATGTCTTTTCACCATCATCGACAGATTCCATTGCTGATTTGACATCAAAACTCATCAATTCCAGTATATACCCACCTAAGTCGCAGATCCGACGTCAGAAGATGATTTACCATTGTCGGTTTGGCGAGTTTGGTGTTCTCGAAGGTCAGTTTACTGAGCCGAGTGGTGTTGCAGTCAATGCTCAGAACGACATCATTGTAGCAGACACCAACAACCACCGCATCCAGATCTTCGATAAGGAAGGCAGATTCAAATTCCAGTTCGGAGAATGCGGAAAGAGAGATAGCCAGTTGCTTTACCCAAACCGTGTGTCCAACGTCCGGTCATCGGGTGACATCATTGTTACAGAGCGAAGTCCTACCCACCAAATCCAAATCTACAACCAGTACGGTCAGTTTGTGCGCAAATTCGGTGCTAATGTTCTCCAGCATCCCCGTGGTGTCACCGTTGACAACAAGGGCCGAATTATTATTGTTGAATGTAAAGTTATGCGAGTCATCATATTCGACCAGTTTGGCAACGTCCTCAACAAGTTTGGCTGTTCGAAGCATCTGCAGTTTCCAAACAGCGTGGTGGTCAACGACAAGGAGGAAATCTTCATCAGCGACAACCGTGCCCACTGTGTGAAGGTTTTCAACTACCAAGGAGTCTTCCTGCGGCAAATTGGCGGAGAAGGTGTCACTAACTATCCCATTGGTGTCGGCATCAACATGTCTGGAGAAGTCCTCGTCGCCGATAATCACAACAACTTCAATCTGACCATTTTCACCCAAGATGGCCAACTGATCAACGCTCTGGAATCGAAGGTAAAGCACGCCCAGTGTTTCGACGTCGCTCTCATGGATGACGGGTCTGTCGTTCTTGCCAGCAAAGATTACAAACTCTATATTTACAAATATATGTAATTGTTGTCCGTTATCGCAAGAGTAGCATTGACCCTTCCAGCAAGCCTGTGTTATTTTACTTAGTAGACCTGTGTATGACATTGAATTGGTCAAGTGTTGGGTTAGGAGGCACCATCATCTGTTGGGGTGCTGTTTGTGGGTCACGGCTCAGAGGTGTGTTGCTGGAAGGGTTGGTTCAGTCAGTCGAGTTCTATGTCTCATTGAAGTGTAATTCCAAACCTGGAGCCAGGCTGGTATCGTCTGTGCCGCAGAACATTTTGATATTCCATTTGTTTGAGTGTCCATGGATGCTTTCTGTTTGTCATTAATATAACTAGTCAACTAATCATGCCCGAGATTGAGTTATTTCAAACACAATCTTCATGCAAAAGGGTCACATATTTTATTGTTGAAAAGAAAAACATCCTCTCTCAGTATTTACAAATTCCTATTATTTATGTTAACAATTCAAGTTAATATTTAATGGTTGTTTAGTTAATCAAATCCACAAAAAGCATGTAGCAACACTTTTCAGTATGTGAAAACCATGTATTGATGACTTGCACGCTGAGGTGTCTTGTACACCATCAGCCTGCAAGGTTCAAGTTATCTTTGTGATATACATAGCCTGGTGTTGTGGCTGTCAAGAATGCATATTGTTGGTTTTGGCCAATTATTTAATTCTGCTGTCTTTTTTTAAGTTATTTCATTTGATTGTAGTTATGCATGGTGTACGAGCCAGCCACAGTTTGGCTTCAGTTATTTATCAGTTGTCTTTTTGTTTTTTTTTGCATTGTTGACGATTTTTTTGTAATTTACCCCACCCTTGTTCACTAATTATGAGTCAGTATATTTATATGCAGAATACATGTGTTGTTTGTCTGGATGTGCCTACCTCACTAAGTTGCAATAAAGCTTGTTACGGAATATATATATATATATCAAATAATGCAAAGTGAACTTGTTATTGCCATATCGTAGATACGTCTGCTTATCGATGTATGGCATGTTGTTATTGGATGACAGGCCTCCGACTCTGGCAATATGAACACGAACACTGCGTTTTGTATTCATCTCGTCATTTTATTATGTTCTCGATACTTTTCACATGAGTTCTAAAAAGTTTAAATTGTTTTGGTACTTGACATGATGTACGTATAAAAAAAAAAGGCATTCCATAAGGCCACAATTTAAAAAAAATTGTTACTTGGACAATTTCTGAAAAACGAGTATCGATGGTGTGGGATTTTGTTTTCTAAAACAAGATTTTGAAAATTTTATATTTGTCTTTTTTTGTAAATAATTCTTTTACTACGTAAATGTGAATAAAAAAACCTAAATCTTACGAGTCTGTACTGATTGTGCAGTTTAGTCCAAGTAATTATTTCCTTATGTGGTCCGAGCTGTGTTAATTTTAAAAGTAAATCTAATAAGCAGTTTGGTTTTATCTGCAGTGTCCGATGCCTGGCCACCCTGTGTTTTACTTAACTGTTTCTCCAACCAGTCCCACTGGTTTCCTATTGTGTGTAGTGGCATTTTCCAAGTGTGATATTTTGCTGAGTTTTTTTTTCTTTTTTATTAAATGTGTTTATGTGCAACAGCAGTATTGATTGCCTTCAACGATTCTTTGATATTGTATACTACTTTCAGAGATTTTTAAATATCACCTGTCCACTGCTGATGTTTGACATGAACTATCTAAATAAGTTGATGCTGTACTCTTTTCTAATTGGTTACATGGTAATATTACTCAAGTTTGATTGGTGGATAAACAAGAATATCGAATGAATTGTATAGAAAAATGGCAAAATCAGAGTTTCTGATTGGTTAGTATTGACGGATAGAATGTGGTACTTAAAAGTACTTTCTGACCTTTTTTATTGTCTTTAAAGATCCACTTTGAAGGTGTACGAGTTGTGACATGCGCAAATGGTTTAAGTTTTACAAATGCTCGGATGTAAATTGTGCTCTTTATATGCACACTGATTTAAATAGTATTCTTTTTAATAAGAGGTACCCTTTGTATTAACTATCAGATTGTGGCACACATCCATCGACATGGAAATTGAAATCCCAAGGAATTATTTTGCAGAATTTTTTTTGAAACACGATGTTAATAGTTCATTTGGGGATACACCTCATAGCAATCTCATAATTATTTACAAACATTGTTTTACAACCATTGTCATTGATTACTATACAGGCCCTCCTAATACACACATTAAAAAGCCATATCTGTGAGAATAATTTTGCAATATAATACTCAATTAAGTTTTGCTATTCTACTTAATTTTATAATATAAAGCTTGATATGGATATGTTGTCATTTGGTGAGCCTAATCAGAGGTAATTATGATAAAACATTTTCCATTATGCAAGTTTTTGCTGTTCATCCCGTGTTTGATCAGTAGCAGTTACAATGAATTGATATTGGACTATTAGAGATATTTCATTTATTAAACGTATTCATGTTGTAAATTATATGTATCTAATGGTATATTTATTGTGGGGCCATGTATATTTAATCTTGGGGTTGAATATTAATTTCTTGTTAACATGTGCATTTTCATCAACTGTTTCTCATTTATCCACAAATGACTATTCCCTATCGTAGTTTGAGAAAAGGACGAGAAACCATGACAACAACTTGTACATCTTGAAGGATTGGAATGATTGATTGTTCTCATTGTTAAATGTTAGTGCAGAATGGTTGTTACTAATGACAAAATGTCTTCCTTATATCACCTGCCGTTTGCACCTTTCTACGTAGATTAGTTGTTGTTACATAAGCATATGCACCATGGTTAATCCTGTGGACTTGCTGTTTACATGTTTTTTTTATATATATACTGTTAAAAGCTGAATATTTTTACAGTTTTCCTTCACTTTTGAGCATTCATAAAACTGTTATTATTTTTAAAAAAACTGAAAAAAATTTAGTAATGGTGCTTTGTGAATTGATGAAATAATTGTTCCCATTTGCCTCAATAAAATGATATGCAATTTCATGTAATGTAGATCACTGGACCGATTAATTTGTATGTTTCTCATTATCATGTCATAATGGATCCCAAACAAATATTTGGGATCTTTCAAATCGGTGGGTTTTTTTCGACAAAATATTCATTTAAATTATGACATGAGTTTGCAGATAATGGAAGTCACAATTTGATTAACTGAGACTTCCAATGAGCAACAATTTTTGCCAAACTGCACCTCAATATTTGGTCGATCCATTAATTTTCATAGCTTTTCATATATTTTTTGTGAAGTCTCATGATTGCCGTGTATGAATGTTAAACCTGTTATAAAAGTAGGTGTGTAGTTAATACAATTATATATGTACTCTTGGTACAGCCATATTGTTTTTTTATTAACCCCTGGAGTGCTAATATGTATGGAGCTCCCTTTTGGATCCACTAACTGTTAATGTAGCATTGGAGGGGTTAATGGTTGTCATTAATAATATATCTAACATTTGTCATAGCAACTAAACATATCCATGTCAACAGCAAAAGGGTTAAGTATGAGTTTGGTATGCATTTTGCCCTATTGATGACCTTTGTAACTACTGGCCAATGTTGTTGAGCTGAGTCTAGTCTGGTATGTGATGTCAGAATTGTATATTAAATGCATACTTTGAACTTGTTTTTGTTAGCTTTCATTGCAGCATAGTCCATCTGCCTTTTTAACCCTTCTGCTGTTGCATCATTTCATTGAGTTAATCTCAAACTGTTAATATTTGTGCATTTTTCGAAAAATATACACTTATTGTGGACCCATCTGGTCAGTTGTGAAACAAATTGAGCTTCATGATTCAAATCCATGAGAAATAGGAACAAAACATTTTTTTCATGAACAACCTCATCTTGACCGCCATTGTTGTTATTGAAGATTTTTAAATATATTTTGTTATTAAATTTGCTAACGGTTCCAAATTGTTGCTGCATGTCATGGTGCTGATCATTAAAGTTATTTTTAGAAGATATCCTATCTAAAGTTTGTTTATTAGATGTGTCACATTTGTTTCCATCACAATAGTGGCTATTCAATAGCTTTGACCGTCTGTCGCATACCGCTTTATTTGTTATTTTCTTGCAAGTATTGGTCCCAATGCATACAGAAAAATCTGTTTATCAAATAGTATTATACCTTTTACTTTAATACGAAGATGGTTCTTGATTAATTTGCAAGTAATAAGTGTCTGTATAACTCTAAATTTTATATTATTTATAGTTAAAAGATCTATTAGTGTGTCAACTGGTTAGGTCAGCAAAGGGAGATAACTAAAGTGAACTTTGTTGGAATACCCTTTTCAAACAACCATAGTATCTAAACAATCTTTTTATTCTCTCCATGTAACTAATTTCCCATACTAATTTTGGATTTACAACTATCATAGCTAATAGCTAATAGCAAATTAATACTGTGACCATATATTATAGTAAAAGTATTAAAAACGTTCAGATTAGGATATCTTTCTAAATTTAGAATTCATTTCATATTCATAGTTATAGACATTGCTAGGCTCAGACATGAGTATCTATTATCAGAGTGCATAGCTGTCAAATATGATTGGTACTTAGTGTCTGTGTCTAGCCAATGGCTTGTCTTGTTACATAATGCAATATTCACAAATGTGGGTGTGGCCAGCTTTAAGGAACTTGTGCTCAGTAATGGATGTTACATTTCATAGAATGTTTTTGTTTGTTATTAGTTTTTGTTCAATACCTTTGCAGTGCTGCTGTACACAATATTACAGATGAAACTTCTGTTGTCATTTGAACATTCCTTTCGTATGTTGATTATCAAAACACTCACAAATCTAACACTTGTTTGATTCTTTTTTTATCAAAGAAACTGATCATTGAAATTATAGGCTTAGAAAATTTTGAAAATTATGTTTTTACTAACATCCGTTTATTGTACAGACAATTGTTTTTTGTTACGGGGTGCTTTGGCACTTCAAGGGTATATTATTTTGATGTAACTACCAAGATTTTCTTACCTAATTTGAACAAAAATAGTTTTATAAAGTAAAATTTGTTATAAATTTAATACAATTTATGTTGTATGGAATTGATTTATTCCCCCCACCCCCTTTATTAATTCTGAAAAATATCGTGTCAGATTCCAATTTAATAATCAAATCTGATTTTAAAGTTTAATAAAATGTTTCCTTGAGATTATTTATCACAAATTATTTCGCCTAATGACCATGACATGTTTAGTAATACACATATCATTGTTTTGTTTCAATTTTTTGTTTGTATTATAGCACACCTTGTGCTTATGTATTTCTGTTTGTGGAGTGCCATTGTAGTCATAACAACACAATTCTTGCATGTTGCCAGAATCAGCAATAAAATGTCTTTAACGAATACAATTATATGGAATCTTTTTCCTGTTTTTTTTTTCTCATCGCATCTTTTTGTATTTGTTATATTTTTAAAAACAAATTATGCAAATTGACCTTTTTTCATATCGGAATATGCTATATCACATTTCAGAGCAGATTATGTATGCACTGTTTTGGTAGTTTTTGACATTTTTAAGATTCTGTTGTCACAATGTTAGTTGTTGGTGTATGGATTTGTCTGTTAGTGCTGTGTTGATGATCCTGAGCGGGGAAAAGTATTGAGAGATTGGTAATCCTGATCAGATTCGGGTTCTGGGCGATTGGTAATCTTCATGAGGAAAAAACCATTGGGGTTCTTGGAAATTAATTATCCTTAATGGTGAACACCATTGGTTGTTGGAAATTAATAATCCTGATTTGGGAAAATCGTAGATGTGCTAGGAGTTAAAATATCGTTATCAGGGAGCAACATTGTTTGGCTATTAATAGTCCTGATTGGGGAAACTGGAAGTGCTGGGAGATTCATGATCCGTATTAAGTGGATAGACTACTGAAGATCTGATGGATCACGATTATCAAACTTTTCATATGACAATCAAGTCGTACTATGAAAAACCACATAGACATCAAAATAACTCTTCAAATACTTAAAAAGTAAGAATAAACATTCAAATTATGCCAAATATTAACTCGTTACATTGATGAAATATGGTTGTGGGTGTTAATTGTATATCTAATTATATATATATTGAAGAAAGACACTGGATACAAATTTCCAATGACATCTGTTGTAACTTGAAACCTGTATGCTAAGTCTGTAATCGGGTAGAGTCACACAGCTATAACAACTGCCTTTGCTGTTTTCAAAATATATACATGTGTGTGTCAGTGTCACAGAGCTTTATTTTTTTCATATTGACTCGCATAACTGCTCGTTAAAATGTTTTTAAAGTTTTACTATTTGTGTAAGATTTAATACGTTGTAAGATTTGATATTTAAACAAGATTACAAGGGGCCTTTTTGTTTCACAGGAAATCAAAACGTTGAACAACCTGCCAAAACATTCAACCATAGTTTTGTGTGTGTGCATAGATTAGATGTCGTTAAATATGATATATCTAGTTTAGAGAACATTAGTTAATATGTATCTGTTATAAACTTTGGAAATTTTGAAAAATATACAATGTTAAATGTTGCATTTGTTATTTCTTAGCTTCATTCCAGAAGATCGCGCCTGTTCATTCATGTTGTCTGGGTGTGCTGGGTATAGGGAGAATCTGCTGTGCTTTACATGTTGTCAGTGCATCCCAGATATTGCCTAATTGACCAATTGTTATATATAATGCATTTTATATTATTATCCTTCATAAATGTTTGTCTGTGTCACTTGTTAACAAGATTATTGGTTTTTTCTAACTCAGCAACTCGGCAAAACAAATGGAACACAAGAAACAAATAATTCTGTGACAAAATTTCACTTCATGTTAATGTATTATTATTATGCATCAGACATTTTCAATTGTTCTAAAATGTTTTTAGCCAATTTTTTTTCGTGTGCTGTGACGATGTTGACAATGATCAAGTCGATCGGTGTGATCTAGTTTCTGCGATTAAAAAAATGTTTGTTTTTCGCGCATGAACATTTTTTGATGGGAGTCAAATATTCCCAGTTTTAGATTGAGCTTTTGGCAATGTTTTTGTGAGAAATTTATATGCCTGTAATTTGGATTTTTTGAGACTACTTATGTATTGATTTGACGGCTACAAAAAGCAGGAATTTTTATATTAAGATTTGCTTAATTTCAACTTAATAAAGCCAGTATGTTTGCCCTTCATTGACCGCGTCAATATTTATCTACGAAATATGCAAATGTCTGTCCTGCTCATTGTGTGATCATATTGCTGTGTGTATGTGGAAAAGATGCGTATCTATTATTGTTTGTCGACTTCCGTTATTGAGGAATGAACACTGATCTGATTTGCATTTTTTCTTCCCTCTCCAAATGCATAAAGGAAATTTTACTTGAATTTACATGAGTTTAATGTGATCTTAATTTCAAAGATGTCCTGTTAAGTTTTTATCTTGTAACCTTAACCATTTGAATTTTTCCTATTTTTGTTATTAGATTTAGTGTGATGTGCATTTTTGTTGTCTTTTATCTGTAAATAAGTTAAATTTATTGGTATGTTTTTGTCAGTTTAACAGTTTACTAGTTACATATACTGAATATACTCTATTTAATGGTTATTGTGCATTTTTCATTATCCCTCTAGAGCAGTATTCCGTTATCACAAGTGTTGAACCAGGAAGCAGTATATGCACTTGGCAGGCGTTTTCAAAACTACATTATTTGTCTTCTGTTTAGATTTCTCATTAAATAAACATTACATGTAAATTGGCCATAAGTGATAAACAAAATCAGTTATCTTTTATGACAAGACAAGTTTTAACCCTGTAGATATGTTTGTATGCACACTATTTTAAGCAAGAAATCGTAAACTATAACATAATTTTATCAGCACCATTGAGGATTACCAGTCCATGCAGTCAATGATGCTCTGCCAAAGGCTCTAACTGACCTACCTTGTTAGACCTGGTTATGGGGGCTAATTAGAGCTGATTACGAGTGCTCATTAAATCGGATTACGACTGCTCATTAGAGCTGATTAGGACTGCATATAAAGTTTATATCGTTTGCCATAATGGAAAATAATGTGTATATTGCAACAACTTTAAAAGTAATAATGATATTGATATTATGTGCAACTTCGCATTACTGTTGGGAATTTTTCAAAGTGCAATCAATACATATGTATCTGTAGTATGGGTAAAATATCACAATGGAAATTTGTAAAATGTTGTTATTTTTGGTAATATGTGTATAATAAAGATGTCACTGTAGAAATACTGCAAAACATCGTTTTAATATTTAGGAAGACAACTCCAATTAGAAGTCTGTTTTAATTTGAATTAACATTCCCGATCGCTCATTGTAAGTGAAGTAAATAAAACCAACCCTTGCCATAATTTATTGACCCACTTTCTTAAGCAAATAATATATTTTTTTTTGCTTAATTAGTTAGTTACATATTTTATCTGTCAGGACGTAATGACTGTTTCCGACTCAATACTTGTGACCCAACATAGTCATGTAGGTAGTAGTATTGTTTCTGTGGCTTATAGTTCATTCACTCTGTTCTTGCAAACTGGCTTGGAGAATTAATTTTCTGTAAGACTGTTATAATATTTTCAATCTCTTGTTGACAATTCAAACATCAAGCTTATTCTGTTGGTTATGTTGCAGAATAGTAGGACACTCAGTAACTTTACATAAGCAATCTTTATGTGTGCTAAAGTATTTAGGGGCCATCTAAAAATAAAAATCTCATTTTTTTAAACGAATTAACTGGAACGAGGTGTGATGTTGTAGGGTGTAAAATAACCACACACACAAAAACGAAGAGTCCAAAAGATTCTTAACATTTTTTGTTTTAAATGATGGTATTGGAAATGTGACCAGTAAGAAGCAATTTAAACTAATTTTGATTTGAAGGTATCTAATCACGACAACCATCAAGACTTCAGTTAATATGACCAATTTGCTGTCCTAAAACTTGTGCCTTTCTGCACCTTTCTCTCTACTTCATTCATTTTGAATCGATGGTTGAGGGAATGTCATACAACATATATGAAGGCTATTTCTTTAAGAAGTGATGACTTTTTTAGATTGTCCCCAAATGGATTGTTGTACTTAACTGGTTAATTTAAAAATAACCTGAGATGTGAAAACATAGAAGAAAAATAATTACAGCAATAGGTTTTTGTTTCTGTTGATACAAATAATTTATTTGAACACTTAAATACCGACATTGTGCCTTCTCCTACATAAATGTGCTTGCTTTTGCATCTGCACATAATAAAGGTTAGTGACTAGCTTGTTTCAAAAGGTGAACTGTACAAATGTATGAATCTCATTTCTTCGTGTTCATTACAGTACTGTATGCATGTTATTATTTTCTTCAATTTGTTCACCTAAAATATTGCCGTATTTAAACTTCTGTTTTAAATCAGAACAACTTCTGTAGGATTTAGGTTCTAATCCAGGGGCCAGTTTGCAAGAAAGAATTCATTGACTGATGTCCAGCATAATAATATAATTTTTCCATTGTTTGGACCAGAATGCATCTGTTGTCAGGTTTCTGTTGTAATCACATTCCACTTTGCACTGTTGAATTCACCTTGGTTAGCCGATTATTTACAGTGCACGTTATTCCCTTACATATGTAGTTTACTATAATATATACATTACTGACTAACATTGTTATAATATCCTCTGATTAATGCTAGTGAAGCTGATCAAATTCATTTGTTGGTTACCTCCCTTCCATAGATCACCTTATAAGAGAGACAAACAACTTGAAAGTCTTGTTCTTCAAGGTAAATAATACACTTGTGAATTTGATCTGTTTGGCAAGCAATAATTGGTGATGTACAAGTTACAACGAAATTTTTTAATAAATCCTTTATTCATGGACACTTTGACGCTATTTTTACTCCACAATTTGATTGGTTAATTAAGTCTTTAAATAGGTTGTATATTAACATACATACTATATGGTGTTAAAAGGGAATATTGTGCACTCCAAATGATTGTCTAGCGAATGTGTGGATTGAATGAAGATCGCCTTATTGCGAGGACTTGGTCCATTAGTGTATGGCTCCAGATCCCCAAACCCACTCACTGGACACGGCTGGGAACGTTTATCAAAGTTAAATGGCACACTTCTAGAATCGAAACACATTTTGTATCTAATTGAGCACTAACTTAAAAGTTATCATGTTTATAACATTGTTAGTCCATTTGATCTGTAAGAATAATCATGCAATTGTGATGAATCAACTTTTTACAATTATAATATTTTAAATTCAGAAAGTTTATTTAATTTTCTAAATGATTATACACCATCAATAGCTCCTCACATTAGTTCAAATTTGAATATACACTGCACTTGTAATCAGCTTTGTCACTTTTGCCTCTTACTGGCTGTTTTAATAGCAAAAAAAAAAGCTTTGTGAAAAGCTCAAAAAATATATTTATTTGGTTAATTTATCCATGGTTCCTTTGTTCATTGTACAGTTGTAAAATGTAGAGGATGTATCACTGTTTTGAGAACTGAGGTCACAGTCTAGTTTCACTACAGATTACTCACCCTGTTTTAAATTTGATATTGAAATTGATGAATGGATAAATCTAACAAAATGTCGACAGAAGTAGGTCAATGTGACCTACATTTTACTTTATAAGTGTAAAACATTTCATTGCAGTTGACTGTAAACGATAATGCCATGTTAACGAGGTGTGCTGATTAACTAGCGTGTTCCACGGTTGCCATTTGCCAATAAATTATCAAATTGGTACTAATAAGGTGCTTATTTTTATATTAATGAAAATTGTGCAAATTATTAATGGGAGTTCTTTAGAATCTGTTATATATATCTGAATGTTAAATGGTTTAGTTAGAACTTTTTTGATCTGCTGTTTTCTATTTTGAAACGTTTTGGTATAGTCAGTCCCTGGTTGGCGACTGCAATCATTACTATATTTTTTTACACTAACCTGATAGGATTGAGAACTTAGACCAAGTTACTCTATTCCATGTTAAATACTAAATACCGTAAATACTTAATAACTGCCCGGGTCTTGTGCGAAACAATGCATCAGAAAAAAACACCTAAAAAGAACCCATTGTCTTGAAGGATCAGTTCATATTTGTATTTCACACCCTGCAAGATACATATGGCTGTTAGTTTGTTACACAAGCATGTCGCAAGTAATAGAACCCACATTTTGAATAGAACCCGGGTCAAATATACATCTGAAAACAAATAGATGCCTCCGGGTTGTAATAAGTATTTACGGTATGCATTAATTTTGGCTGTTCGTGTTTGTCCTTTTACAAAAAAAAAATTCCCAAAAGATGAAGCAAATGCAATATAGTTATGTTTTTATAGTTCTAGGAGTAAGCTGTGTGCCACTTCCAAGGTTGACTTGATCTCTGTATTCATTTGAAGATTTTTAACACTTTTTCATGTTAACTTATATATTAAGCCATCAATAAAATGTATGTTGGTAAATCAGTTTTATTATTGTGTATTCTCATGAGTTTGTTATGAGTGCAACTGAATATGGTATTCAATAAAGTATTTTGTTTGCTTCATGAAGTTTTTCATTATTTTGTAATGCTATAATTTGGTGTGACTACCAAATACCTTAATGGTACTGCATGACAATGCCTTCGCAATTAGTGTATTTATAAATACCAGGTATATACGTTATTTATTTCTGTTGGTTTGATTTGATTTGCACAAATAAACATTTACAATCAAATTATTGCTTTGCTATAACTCGCTATGATTCGGTTAATATATAATATATTTGAAACTGCACAGGATATTAGCTAAAATTATGTTGCAGTACTGTAGGAAATTTGGATGTCGCCATTTTGGTTTGTAGTGATGTGAAGAGTCTGCAAATTGAAAACGTTCGTTCCAAATAAAAATAAATGCTGTAAAATATTTTGCATAATTTATTACGATTTTTAACCACAAACAGATTTGTTCTAAAAATGAGCAAAAAAAGAAATGAATTTTTTCAGTTCAAAAACAAAAAGATGGTTTGTTTAACAACACCACTGGTCACTGGAGCTATTGGAGATTAAACACATGATTATGTTGACACATGGTCTCGGAAGAAACCGCTGTGGTCCAAATAGGGTATTATGTGCAGTTTCACACTGACGGTATAACATGCACCACACCCTTTGATGTCCCTGTTGTAGATCAATGGTTGGAACAAGAAATAACTGATCCAATGAGGATTGATTTTTCGAGCATCTGCTCCTCGCATGTATGCTATTGCGATTAGCTATGTCTCACTTCTTGACTTACTAGCTGTCTCAAACACATGCTTTTCTTAACATGTTGACTGTAATTAAATTACAAACGATTTCAATACAGAAAATATGGCCACCCTGTTTAATCTGCATTGCATGCAGAAATGAAACATGTTTTAACAACTTACAAGCATTGTTTTAATCATTGCTATCAATCTGATTAATCAGTAGTTGGCAAACATGATTGGTACAACAATTTCTACAGAAGAAATGCGATGTGTTAATCTTGTTTATATATAAAGCAGCAAGTGGTCTTTTATGTGCATTTCCACCCAAAGACAGGACAATAGTTGACATTATTAGGTATCGGACTGAGCATTGGTTGAAATTGTTAAAAATGCAAAGAAGTTATTACTTAGAGATTAGTAGCACTTTATATATTTTTATGGCTTTTATCCAATTACGGGACGGTGCATCAATGTCAATCTGACACTCCGAACACAGTTAGGATTATGTTTGACCAACTATTCTTATTCCAACATAAAACATTGATCAACTGTGGACCAAATGTTTTTACATAAAAAGTAATCCGAACTTGGCTTTTAACCATCTCTTACCTTCAAAACATTGTTTGGATTGTGAAACACATTGCCATTTATGTACAGTCCTAAAGGTTCAAGCATATTGTCGTGGTTAGTATGCTACACCTTTCTGAGCTTTGTAATCGGATATCACAAAATCGTCAGACGTTAAGATTTATTGTACATACTAGAATACAACCGAGACAACTCTTTGGAAAATCTGTGTAGAGGGAAACCCATCACGTTGAAGTAGTCTCCCTTGATTGCTTCAACTAGTGTTCCACCAATTGCCTGGATGCCATAACCTCCTGCTTTGTCCCTGTTCATTCAAATAAAAACATCTACATTAGGGATGTGCATAAATGTCAATGTGTTTCACAATCTGCTCAGTTTGGATTGTATTTCACATAAAAAGATTGGTCCAATGTTGATCAATGTTTTATGTCAGGATTAGAAGTGGTGGATTGTGAAACACATCTATATTAGTGCACAGTCCCTTAAATGATCAAATTCATAAGGTAAATGGAATACAGAGAAAAAAAATTAATGTACAACTCTATTGTGTATATGATACATGCATACACAGTTGGAAACAAAAATCTCAAGCAGTTTATATACTGCAATTTAGCTGACCTTGAAATTAACTTCGAACTTATAAATGGCACAAAATGTCTGCAGTTGAAGGTAATACTAGTACATGAAATGTAAAAAGAATTCTATACTGACATGGGTTCTCCTGTGTTGATATAACTGTTGATGATATCTGGCGACATCTGTGTCATAATGACTTCTGTTGACTCAAAGAACTGGCTGATCTTGAACCGGCCATCTTCTGTTAGTGTTCCCTCTGTTGAAACAAATATCTAAAATTTACATACCGGTAGTACCAGTCTGGTACATGTAAACAAATTGATTGTGTTGAAGACCCAGGTTTCTATTCAAGACCCCAGGTTCTATTTTTATAGATGCACTGTAACCCTGTGTAGTATTCAAGACCCGGGTCTTATTTAAGGTCCAGGTGTGTGATCAACTATTTACGGTAATACAATTCTCAGGTTTCATGAAGATTATTCACTTTACCCTAGCAGTTTTACAATTTCTCCCATGACAAGTGACAGTTGTGTTCACCAAAAAACATCCATCCAAGCTTAGGACCAAGTTGTCCTGAGAGCAGACATACACGTATGTCACCATCTTAGATTGTACGGTTAATTTGTCATCGATAGTGAGAGAATCTTGTCATGGATAGTTGGGAAATCTTGTCATATATAAAGGGGAATTGTGTCATGGATAAAGGGGAATCGTGTCATGGATAAAGGGGAATCGTGTCATGGATAAAGGGGAATCTTGTCATGGATAGAGGGGAAGATTGTTATGGATAGAGTGAAAGATTGGTATGGATAGTTGGGATATCTTGTCATGGATAAATGAGAATCTGGTCATGGACGGGAATTTTGTCATGGATATAATGAAAACTATATCTTTGATAGTGGTAGAATTTCATCTTTGATATGGGAATGACATGGATAGAAGAAAGTTGTCTTGGATAACAATAGAATCTCTTTTTTATAATGGGGGAATCATAAACAACATGACGTCATCTGGCATATCTAGCACCTGTTAAAATCTGAATAATTCAGTCCAGTGTGCAAGTAACATGTATCTTGGTGCATTTATGAATATCAGTGGAGACCTCTGGAACACATTGATTAATAACCAGTGGATCTTTGTGTGTCAAACAGTTTTATCGACATATGGTCTCAGAAAAACCCTGCTGCAACCACATAGGCTACTCTTATAGATTAACAGCCAGGTATGTTTTATGTTCTTTCCCAAAGACAGGATATGACACACATCAGTCTTTGATGAATCAGTCACTGGTTTTTTGTTTTGATTCAAAGAAAAAGAAATGTTTTTGGCGTGATTGTAGATGTTTTTTTAGAATTGTGTCAGAAAAACCTCCAATAAAAGAACATTAATCAAGACAAAATGTATTTATCATACTTCAAAGAATGATTACCTGGCAGTGAGGCAGGTGTCAACAGCACCATTCCAGTGTAAACTATGTGACTCTTCCCACTCAATCTAGATAAACCAATGAACTGTCAGTTACAGTATTACATATAAACATTAAGCTAAAATATTACATAAACAGCCATTAAAATTAACATTTACCGGTACAGTACTTCAATTTTATTACATTTACTTACAATATCAATATACATGTACAGTTGAATCCCGTTGGCTCGAACACCATCGATGCTCGAGAAACTGTTCGATCCATCAGGTAGTTCGACCCAAGTACAATGTATCAGCAACTTAATATAATGGTTTAATGTCGGACTTCGATCTTGGTTCGAGCGGTGCCATGTATTCAACCCTTCCGTGTTCGAGCCAACGATATTCTACTGTATGTATATCCAATGTGTCTGTAGTAGCTTAATATGGTCCTTGAACTTTTGCCTGCAATAATTTAGTACGATACAAATTATTTTAGACAAAATTACTATAACCATTTGGATGACCAAAAACACATAAATTGATATTGTAAGCACTAAGATTAAGTAAATGTTAACTTTAATAGTCAGAAATATATTACAAACAGCATTAGACGCATATGTAGGGTGGCATCCGTCTTAAAACTCGGGAGTGTGCCTTTAATTAGTGGATATACAGTCAAACCTGTCTTAAGCAGAAAGTGGCCTCTTAAGACAGGTGGCTGCTTAATACAAGTGGCCACTCAAGCAGGTTTGACTGTACATTGTTTAATCAGTGGATATTGAAGTGTCACTATACATGGTCACTAGAAGAAAACTGGCTTCCACAAACAAGATGGAACATATTACTGGTTGGGATAGCAAAACCCAAAAGAGGATTGATCATGTGACAATGGATGCCTCATGCATATATGTTCTCAATTGAACTAATGCCAAGTTTTAAGTCTACTTACCTAGAAAGCATGTTGAAGGCATCCTTTTGGTCTTTTGGCTTCTCATAAATCTTGTTGTCCATTGCTACAACTGTGTCGGCTCCTATAATTAGGTCGGGGATTACCTGAATATTTCAAATAGAAAAGTAATAAATGTACTAGTACATTAAACTGTTATATTTGATGTACAATTTTTTAAAACTTTAGTTATACATCGCAACATGTACACTGTATATGTCGTGGTAGAAACTGGAATCTGGTAGAATCTCAGATTCTACAAGATTTCAGTTTCTACCACGTCATATACATATGACTTTAAAAATATTATATCAGGGTTTAAACTTACCTGTGCAAACAAATCCATTTATCTTAGGTTGGGTGACCAAATGTAATATAAAACGCCATACAGATTCACTTATAGAAATGTCAACCCAGTCATTGTAAAAGAGCCACATATTATTTTCAATGGTAAGAAAAAAAAGTACTATTGTGATCAAAAGGGTTGGGTTGGGTCATTTTTGGT
>JAULBR010088786.1:0-12645 GCA_032355825.1 Melanodrymia aurantiaca
TCACAAGTGTGTAATAAAGATATCTTTATTACACGTGTGCTTCGTATGGAATTTACGAACTCGTTTATGCTTAACTACATGGATAATAAATGTACTTCTCTAGAGCATAAATTCTAAAACATAATGATACAGCCCAAAATGGGATGTCGTAAAGATCATTTTTGGGAATGCAGCATAGACAGATTACCATGCATGTGATTCGATAAATATATCATTGTTATCTCTTGACAGCAAACATTAATTGTTCATCTTAACACTAACGAAAAATAATGTAAAATACATGAAAGAATTTATTAAGTCAGCATGATGTTACCTGAAGTAGTTTGTCATGTAACTGTAATCCACACCGGGATGCAGGACTATTCTCATGTATGTGGGTCACATACACTCCCTGGAATAGCAATCAACATGAACATATGACTATAAGTATTTCTAAAACATAGTAAAAGTATAGACAAGTCATAGAGAAATATGAAAAGATAGCCTATGAATAAAACACAAAAACATTTGAGACTCAAATTTAGACAAATATAATGGCAAAACCATCATTATAAAATAGGATGTAAATCATGTCACTAATAAAAATAAGTACAGTAGAGCAGTGGTTATGTCTTATAGGTACTGAGTTCGAATCCCATTCGTGGATATGAGATTTTTAATCCCAATACCAGTGTAATATATGGGGGTTTGGAGGTGGTGAAGGAGGTGGCATGACTGGACACAGTGGTCATGATAAATTAGTATATGGGCATTCAGTAGGAACAGACAGGGTGAAATAATGCCATTATTTGGGGATAGGTGGGAGTGGGGTGGATCTAGTACCCAAACTTAGACATTGTAATATATGCAATATGCATCACATGATAAGATTATGGATTATACATTAAACATGGATGACCAACTTAATTTAAGGCCCTTATAATTACCTTACAATAAATCAAATATCTTACATGTAGTTACACACGTATGGAGTAGTGGCTCCGTACACCTTATGGGTCTCGGAAAATTCTGACTACCAGAAAGACAAAAAAAAGGAAATGGCTATTGAAAGCTAAAATACCCAAATTTAAATACCTTGTCTGGAAATCCCTGTGGACTTTGACTTGGATCTTGATCTATTCCGCCCCCAATCCGAAACCCACAGCGGAATCGCTGTTTACCATCTGCTTCTAATATTGAATTTCCCTGAGCATCAATCTCTGGTTCTTTCTCCAAAACAATAGGAATCTAAAATAATGCAATACTGGGTAATAACATATAATATTCAAATTCCAAGATATGATTTCTCATAATATGGTAAAAAGAACAATAATTTGCTATGGTTCAAAATTTATGGTATCCTGACTACACAAAATTTTAAATTTGGATATTATATATATATTTTATACATTTATAAATTATGGTAGAATGGCTCCGATGAATACCAAGTTGGGTCGTGACGTCACCATTCTCGACCGTACAACTCCGGGAAAATGTTGACTCATTAGATAAGTTGACCCCAACCTTTGACTCAATAAATTATGTACGGTACCAAAATGTCGGCTTATACACAGCGATATAATAGTGTTCGAATCCCGCAGGTGAATTTCACTTTCCGACTCCAACCCAGAGTGAGTGCTCCGCCAGGCTTACAATGTAATGGGTAGGTGTAATACCACTTATACCGACTAGTGTCCACAACTGGTCTAACAAAGGCTATGGTACATGTATGTGCTAATATTTCTAACGTGTTTTGGCAGATGACATGCCATTTCTGTATAGTTTGTATATAGTTTGACAAATCTTAGGTGCTTGAAATTTTTTCTTTCTAGAAATTACCATTAAGCCTCATTTTTTTTTTATCGAGATCAGTATTAGACTAAAGTCTTAGTCCCAATATATATACATGTCCATGAACCAGACTACTAACAGGAAATAGCTTCTGCAAATACATCGTAACATGTGCATTCTAATCATATGATCAAATTTCTGAAATAGTTTAGACCCTATCTCTGTTCAATTTACTATCAAAATCAATAGTCAACAAATGTTTGCAATCATTCCAGTTTATTTGTGAAGAGATAAATCATTAAATGCACTCGGTAGTCGAATGTTGATATCCTGCAAAAACTACCATGAACCAGTCTATTGCCAAATTAGAGACTTCTCCCAACATGTTATGGAAGCAGACGAGAACTGTCACCATGGTGCTGTCATTGAGATATGCTAAGCACACACCAGGCCGACTAGACCGTCTTATTGGGCCAGTGTGCGCTAGCAGCTGACTAAATAGTCGGCGCTAATCTCCTGTTTTGGGCCGATTGAAATGTTGAATCGGGCGTTGGACAGTCGGTCCGGTGTGCACTGAAAAAAGACTAGATCGTCGGCTGTATTTTAGTTGTGTGCTGGATTTTGGTCCGACGCGATCGTCAGCGCTATGCTCACTAATCACGACGGATCATCAGACCATGTGATAAATAGTTCTGGGACAGATGACATAATTGAATACATCATTTTGAACATTGCGCCATTTTATTTACAACACAAAAGTATATACAGCAAAATTTTATTAAGCTCCGACGATCGGATCGGCTTGGTGTGCACTGAAAATCACGTTCCGCCAACTAACGCCAATTTTTTCGAGTTGGCGTTATCACCGACTAGACCGTCTTGTCAGGCCGGTGTGCGCTTAGCATTAGTTCACCAACAGTAAACGTCTGGGTAGATCATTAGATGCATAACAAGACATCGAACATCTACCTTTATCGTTGATGAACTATCATTGAATGTGACAACCGATATTTTTGCTCATTTTAAATAACTATAAATGCTGAATGTACACCACACCCTCCTCTCATAGTGACGGAATGAAGTACAATAATATAATAGGTGAAAGGGTTGGAGGAAGGTGTGGGTGGGGGCATTTGGAACTCCTTCCTAGTGTCAGTGAGTCTGTTGGTTCCATGGCGTTCAGCGTTTTTTAAAATAGATTTATAATACATAGATGTGGGTATTTTGGTCTATATTGATATAATTTCGGATGCTTGTAGTCAGTAGTAAACTAATAAAGTCTTACGCTGTAACATTCCAGCGGATCACCAGCTGTATGACCTGCCATCTTGAATTTTGAACCGGATGTAAGTATAAAATAGACTGGTATCATTTTCTTTCCTCTGATTCGGATAGAACGGAGGATCTGTTAGGGTATAAATTTGCTGAAAAAATCATGTTAAATTGACCGGCTTCCGTGGTGTAGTGGTTAACGCCACGGACGACAGACTGGTAGGAATAGTGTTCGATTCCTGCTTGTGGATCTCACCAATCCAGAGTGATTGTTCTACCAGGTTCGATAGGTAGGTGTAATACCACTTACCGACCAGTGTCCACAACTGGTTTAACAAAGGTCGTGGTATGTGCTAACTTGTCTGTGGGAAAGTGGATTTGAAAGATCCCTTGCTACTTATCAATTTGGATTAGCGGGTTTCCTCTCTGATACCAACACTAACGGCTAGACTGTGTGACAATGATAGATGTGCTTGAACCTTAATTGGATATAAGCACGTAAATAGGTTATAACTAATTACTGTATGTTAAATTGATACACAAACCTCTGTGATGTAGTGGTTAACGTCACGGACTACAGACTGGTAGGAACAGTTTTCGATTCCTGCTTGTGGATGTCAATTTCCGACTCCAACCCAGGTTCAATGGGTAGGTGTAATACCACTTATACACAACTGGTTTAACAAAGGCCGTCTGTGGGAAAGTGCATAATTATGAAAGATCCCTTGCTACTTATTAATTTGGGGTAGCGGGTTTCCTCACTCACACTAACTTCTGTTCTGGACAGGCAGTCGAGGCAGCTGGACTTCGTGACCATGACAGGCGTGCTTGAGCCTTAATTGGATATAAGCACGTAAATGAGTTATAACTAACTAATGTTATTGATGATCTATTCACACAATTACATTTTATCCTGCCTTACGTTCAACAGGGTGCTCGCGAACAATGTGACTTTTAATGTTGCTGGTGACACCGGTGACAAAACGAACGCAAGGCTGATGTCTCTGCAGTACTCCTACAGTACAGTAGGAGTACTGCAGAGACATCAGCCTTGCGTAACTGGGGTGGGGATGGGGACGGTTTGGTCATCATGTACAAAGTTAGTTAGTTATAACTTTACGTGCTTATGTCCAATAATAAGGTTCAAGCACGTATACATGTGGTGATCATGCAGCCTTGTCTGCCTGTCCAGGATAGAGTACATGGGCGGGTAGTCCGAGAACACTCTGACTGTCAATGTTCTCGGACTAATGGGTGGGATGGGGTGGGTACGAAAAACATGCATACCCTCCCAAAAAGTTTCTATTACATGTATGCACTTGTTGATCTCCACGCAACGTTTTACCCATGTTTATCGGCTCCAAGACTTTTGTGTCATTTTGTGCACTGGCGGTCATTATACATGTATGAAACAACATCACCTTGGTCTATGGTAGTGAACCGACTTCCCCATCGCTACCGGCGCTAATAGGATTCTCAAGTTTCAGTCCAGAACTAAGTTCACCAGCGTTTAACGTGGAGCAATATTCCATCTACATATCACAACTTCTGAGATACTTTAGAGTATGTTCGTTATATTATATATGCTGATTTTAAGCAATGCCATACCCTTGTAACTCATAAGTTGTTACATCGAGGTTATATCGTCGATGGGCTGGTGAACAATTTCAAAATTCAGACATTCAGAGCCTATTTCACGATATGATTCATTATTGATAGTTGATGTCTGATGCAATACCTTACTTTGACCGGTTTTACGCTTTTTTTATCGTTTCGATGAAGACAGCGGACAAACAATATAGCTGCGCTTACGAAAAGTGCCACTGGTGGAGCAGGATACGCTCAACTTTCGCGAACACATGGTATTATCACTACTGTGGCAGAGATTCGTGAGCACATGTCATCTCAGCTTGTCGCAATATCCCCTCCGACTCTTCATTGAGCAGAGATAAGAATTTGACAATTTCAACGTGTTATTGTTTATACATGTATTTGAAAGCTGCTTTACAAAACAATAAACACTAGCACTCATATAGAATTAAACAATCTCATCAGATTAGCGCAGACAGGAATCTTACGTAAGCTTTTGACAGTTTAAATAAACAAACAAATACGTATACATACTTTTATTATATCTGCCAGTGTAAAAGTGAAACGTATCCTCAGCCTTTGAGATTACACAGTTAGGAGTGATTAAATAAACAAATCTAGTTCCTGTACGACGACAATTTGAAGCTCAGCTGAATATGCCAACCCACCAAAATATATCCAAGAATGTCAAGCAAGTATATACACACATAAATAAATCACGGCCATTCTTACCAGAGAAATGTGTAAAAGTCAAGGTAGGCGAGTCGCTATTGCCGAACAAAACCTATCGACATTTCGTAAATTAACTTTCAATTAACACGGCAATGGCAAGTGCCATCAAATGACCAATCTGATTGAAAAGACCATTCTGGAACCACTTGCAGGACAACCTATAATACTCTCCACGAAGGAATAAACAGGGAACATAAGATCTGTCGTTGACTATGCTGCACACAGACTAGGCAAAGCCGTTTAAAATCCAAAAACTGGGAACTCTATAATAATTGTGATTGGAGCAATGAAAATCAATCCTATCAATGACATGGACAAACAGCTCAACCTCTACAGCACATGAAAAGTCCTAACCCAGATTGCTTTCGAATCATTCTCGTCTCCAAACATTCTGAAAGAGAATTAGAAAATCGTGAAGTTCCGCAGTTGCACAACCCAATAAAACATCTCAATGGAAAGTTAGGAAAGAATTTTTAAAAAATCCCAGATTAGGACACAAAATCCTTGAATTATCAGAAAAGAGATGCAGATGCCTAAAACCCAGCAAGCTCTTGTCATCGAGTATATTGCCACCACAATCAGAGAATCTGATTGATTCATTGTAATTCCTGGAATGGATTCATTGCAATTCCTGGAATGAAAGCAAGCGACTATACAAACAGTACCACCTTGGTCAGTTCTGGGATGATAGATGTCTGAACCAGACACCGCAGCATGTGTAAACACACGAAGAAACGCAATAGTGTCTACGAATGAACTTGATGCAACCTAACATTGATAAGCGAGACATCATCACACATCCAGCAAAACTGTCCCATTTTCACTACGACATGGTCAGATCTAACACGCCAAATGCAGGACTAGTTGAATGTATAACAAAGGTAATAATAACTGATGTCCACTGAAACATAGTGTATATTCAATACTACTTGATCTTTTTAATTGTTAACACTGTTCAGTAAGACTTAGGTAACAAAAATGGAAAAAAGACCATATAAACTCGTCATTTGCTACAACATGCTCATCGTGTATTAATGAACTGAATGCTAAAATATGCATTTTCCTCAAACTATTTGCGCTGTATATAATGCAAATATTTATAGCAATACATCATTTTTTTCTAAGCTGCTCAGTGGTTATGTATTTTTTGTTGTTTTTCAACAAGTCGAGTTGTTCATTGCAGTCTTGATCAAGACATATTTATATGAATTACTTAGAGTTTAATTTGTATTACTAAGCATTAATTCTTTTTTGTTTTGTTGGTATCGACAAATGCGCTAACCACATCTTTGGCAATAGACACATTATCGCCATAATATATATCATGTGTATCATTTTCGGTACAAACACATTTTTGAATTAACGAGAGTTTTTGCGTCATTAGTGCCAACTTGGAACTGATTATGTCTATCTCGTTGGCAATCTGTGCAATCTTCGTGTCCGCAGACAGCAAACGCCCTTCTTCCATCTTGCTAGTCTCTTCATCCAAAAGATTATCTCTCCTCAACATATTTTTCCCCCTCTCTGTCAGCATGTGTTTGGCTTCAGGGTACTCTGATAGTGCTTGCAGCAGATCACCCTTTGACAAATAAAAAACATCAGAATATCCCACACTGCGCACACTAGCAGTGCGACGATTTCCTGTTTTATTTCCAGGTATATTCAATATACTGATTTCACCAAAAACGGATCCATCTTTTAAAGTTGCAAACACCGTTTGTCCATCTTCCGACACTACAACCAGTTTCCCACGTTTTACTATATACATTTCTTTTCCAATGTCACCTTTCCGGCAAATAAAATCACCTGGACTAATCACGTGAAGACGCAGTTTTAACACAAGTTCAACCAGGAGTCCTGGCTCGCAGTCTTGAAATATTGAAACCCTCTTCAGTGTTTCCAGATGAACGTGTATTGCTATTTCTGCACGTAATTGTTCTGGAAGAACAGCCAGTGCTTGACGGTCATCCACCGACTGTTTATTATTCCAGGTGTAACCAAACCACTGAATGACCCTATCCTGAAGAAATGGATTTACTTTCCGCATAATCATATATCTTTTCACAGAGTCAACGTTTTGCTGAAATTCTGAGCGTGATGCATTCATTTGGTTAATCATGGCACCAATGTTGCCAAAAATAGTAGCAAAGATGAGGACACCAATCATAGTACAGCATATAGAGTAGATAAATGCTTCTATTCTTTCAGGTGGCGGTGTGTCACCAATAGCTGTTAGTGTTAACATAGACCAGTAGAAACAAAACAGGTATTTGTAACCGAAAAGCATTTCAGATGGTTTTGTGATTCTGTACACCCATGCATCAGAATTGAATCCAAACACTGAACTAAAAGCGTAGAAAATGCACGCATTCCAATGGATGACAAGCAAAATGTTAATAATTAGAAAAGACAGTCTAAATATATTTGGCGAATTTGTCCTGGTTTCAGAATCTTGATAAAACTCATTAACTCTGTATACTTTTAACATTCTATTCATACGTAAAAGAGAATTAAATCCAACGACTAAGTACAAAAAGTCGAACGGTATGATACATAGAACATCGACAACGAATTTCCACGAACAGATATACTGTTGCGTAAGTTGTCTCCAATCAGTCACAAGAATTCCTTGCTCGAGGGTCCCTGCAAGTATACAAAATATCATTAGTTATGTGTATGAAGAATAATAATGACAATCATCAATGCGTTGAATTTTGACCAACTAATCGAACTACGAATACAAGAGCTGTGTTATCGACAGGGCACGGTGGGCATGCTTTACATAATATGCAATCTAAATGACAAAAACTGACACGGCCAAATGCATATTTCTGCGCAAAGCATAGTCGAAGGAATATTACGATAAAGTCGAGATGGTATGTACTCACGAATCATAGTCAAAGCAGTGATGCTACCAAGTGTTTGCGAAAGATGATGTTATCCTATCCATCCACCGGTCTTATATTTTTTACCGAAAAGATGGAACACGTATGAAAAAGGTCAAAGAAGGGTATTCCATTAATTTAGGCATCATCTGTTTCAATAAGGCGTCATATCGTGAAATAGCCTCTGAACGTTTACCATAAGAATTCTAAGTTCACCAGTCTATATAATTATTTTTAAATAAATAGGCATTGTATATATCTACTAGTACATTTAATTTATACACATGGTTGTTTCCAAATGGTTAAAGACGTAAAAATCACCGTTTCACTAATACAATGGTTTTTTGTTGTTGTTGTTGTTGTTGAGACTTTAGACTAAAATAATGTATGAAAATGACACATAGCAAAACTCTATTTAATAGTTCATTCAATAATACTTGAAATAGTTATTATATCACTTAAAATATGTTTCTGGGTTGTTCAAACACTAAAAATACTTTAGATATGAAACAGCCAGTAGATTTCTTGTCAAAAACCCTTTATTAACAGTTTGCTCTGTTTTGCTAAATAAAAAATAATAAAGTTTACCAAGTCTGCTCTTGATAAAGCTGTCAACGATGTAGATAAAGTCACAGAAATAGTCGATAACGAACCACCAGGTCATGTGTGGTTCTTGCAATTCCTGGAAGACGGCTCTCATTACGATTACAATAAGGTTGTAGTAAATGGCAACAGTGACAAATGCTGACCAGTTATAATAGAACGAGTTTGCAGGATTGACAACTATCTGCTTCCAATAGCTGGAAAAGACACACAAAGTCATTTAAATCAGATGGTCAAATATAGAATTTCGCTAAGGTTGCAATTTAAACACAACGAGGACAAAGAAAGCTGTATGCTTTGTTACAGATTAGATTAAGGAATATTCATTAAAATAATTCTAACGATATTATTTTTCCAGAATATTACAAAAAACAATTCTTGATGTAATATACATGTACTTTATTACATTTATATATATGTATGCATCCGATTCGACGTGCATGTGTGATTAAGAGCTAGGTGGCATAGATGGAAATTTGAATGATGTGGATTGCTGTCCTTTGTTTGGAAAGGTCAGATATTGTACCTTATGTGACATAATTCAGGTACATTTATTTCTGCAGCAGGTTGTGATAAAGGCAGTATATCTCTTAGTGTGACCCTCATATGTTTGGTCATTACCTAGTGGTGGTGAATATGACCTTTTAGAAGTGCTTTCATTACCTTTACCATTCAAACACCAAACTAGTGCTTACGGTTTAATTGCAGCATACATGTATGTTGTACAATATCCTCATACGTCCTTTAGCCACAACATCCCTACTCAAAATTGTTTACATCATTATTTGTTATTATGTTCAGTGTTTCGTAGAAATGTATCAAGAGAACAGATATCTGTATCGTCACATACGATGTGAATAGTGGCATATCCCTGTCTTGCTGCAGACATGAGTTGATCGATGATAATATCTGCCATGTTACGTCTATTGATATGAAACTATCCAATATATACAATTTTGTGTGTTTCTTTATACTATGGCGGCCATCTTGAATAACTAAAAATGCTCAATGATGCCAGCATAACTTCCTCTACCAAAATCAACAATAACCTGGTCTGAGGGTATTTTTGCAAGGTTAGGCAAAAAATGACTGCTTGGCTGCTGGACTATTTCAATTATTTAGTACGATACAACATATTTTAGACAAAAGTACACATTAAGCTACTATATAACTATTTGTATTACCAGACACACGAATGTACGTAAATATTTATTTTAATCACGCATCCATCTTCAAAACGGGAGTGTAACTTTGTGAAACAATTTCTAAGCCATAACATAATAATAATTATTATTATTATGAACACGCCCCAACCGTGAAACTGTTTTTTTTTCTTTGAACACCATTTCAAATTTTTATCTACGGTAATCTATATTCAGATTCGATTCTCGTTAAATACGTACCAGTGTCAATATAAAGAATCATGTTTTTGTTGTAGCTCTGAAACTACAAGTTTCTGTTTGTAGTGTACTTCTATAGTAAGTCTTGCCGTGTGTTAAACACGTCAACTTTAGTCATAAGTATGCAGTTTCAACATCATATTTATTAAAATCGACATCACATGTATACCAATGTCATGTTAGTGTATTATAACTACAACGAAGCAACCTACTTGAAAGTAAAGTAAGTTGAACATTTAACCGCGTCGTCTTGTTCAAAGAAACTAACCACGTTGAACCTCTCCAAGAATGGATCTATAGTAGTCATACTTCTATTCATAACTCGTACTGTTGTCATGGAAATGATCTATACAAGATAAGAGATAATGTTTGTTAAATTCAACAAAATCAGTATAGCATATTTTCTCATAATATTATACATCATACCAGCGTTAATATGTCTTGAGAGCTATTTTGTTTAAAGCATTTTGTTGCCTCATGCTCGTACTGCTTTAATTCCCAGCATTACATTCGCCAATTACATAGTCATGTGTAGTAAATCATACACAATCAACTGCACGACTCTTCCTCCTTTAAAAACACTGCCTGGAGAGTAAAGGAAGGAGTTGTTGTTCCAATATGGTTCTTCACCGTATCCGACCCTCATGTAATAATTGATCACGGTGTAAATAAGGAAGGTGGATAACGGTCGTCCTTCAACTTCTTTCTGAAAATGCTGGTGATTGTGCAACTATTATCAAGAATGGTGCACATGATCATGAGATTGATGAATAATTTCTCCCAAATACATGTAGTTCAAATTGTATAATTCTCTGAATCATGAATTGCATCATTAAAATTTGTACACATGTTTATATGAGTCATAACATTGTGTAAATGTATGTGCGTGTAATATATGTGCACCTATTTTTATTTCAAGTGCCTTTTTTTTATCACGTATCTACATCTAGAAAGGTATAGGCCTACCATATATAAAGTCCTTATATGTCGGGAGCAGACATAATGACCAGAACACGTTTTAAATATAGGATGCACTTTTTAATAACCTCCCCTTTCGTTACATGTACCCTTTCAACCAGAAACCAGAATTGATTATTCGTTCACAAAATGTTGTTTGATAACATCTTCCAAGCCAGTAACAACGGGTTCTTATATAAATTATAAAAAAATGTCTAGGGGACAACAAGGCATCGTGCTTTCGGCGCTCGCGTTCAAGGATAGCCCACCAAATGAGTTCCGGCTATATACACTTTATATCCCTGTCCCTATCCACCCCACTCAACTTGTTCATCAACGATAAACGTAGATGTTCGATGTCTTGTTATGCATCTACCCAGACGTCTACTGTTGGTGGACTACCCACTCATCATGCTGACTATACGGGCCTGCCCTGAGCTGTTCGTACAGAACACACTCACACAAAATATCTTCAGAAAAATCTGCCATTTTCAATGGCCGACGATGGATTTTTCTGAAAAAATGTTTTGTATGTATTTATTTGTACGATTACATCGGTATACAAAAATGCGGGAAAAGAACATTTTGTAAAGAGCATAAAATTAAATCTTGTCTTCTTTTCCAGCATTTTTTTTTATATCGATGTAATCGTTTGCTTGTCGGGAATTTATGTTTTAACTGTCAAAGTTCACGGCTGCGCGGTAGCGACAAAATGAACGCGAACGTAGAAACCCACGACTTTCGAGTTACTGTACCTCGCTTTTCAACATTTGGCGTAATATAATAGAAGAAGAAGAAGAAGAAGAAGAAGAAGAATTTAATATAATATGTAATACATTTAAACATTACATGTGCTCTTGAGAGTCTAAATTTTAAACACTCTTTTAACTTTGGTCAGACTTACCTTATTCATAGTAGATCCCCACTTTTTTTTCTTAATCGACTTGCCATTTTGGGTATCACTTGTCGACTTGCTCTTTTGGCAATCCTCGCTATCCAAGTCATGATCAGCTAGAGTTTTTAGATTTGTCGGTACACTTAAACTTATTACACGGTCAAGCTCTTCCGTCGAATCGTATGGACTTACTTCCTCTGTCGGTGATAAAATGCTGTTTTTATCATTTATTGATAACGAGTCAGCGTCTGCCTCGTCCATTGGAGAAACTCTGACACTCTCATTTCCCAATTTAGCCATGACAATCTTATTCATTATAACATTATTTGTAACATAAGACGTTTGTATTCCGATGTGGAAAATACGTGACGTCACAAATAAGTACATGACGTCAAGTTGTTTTTACTAAAATTTTAAAAGGGCACGATAGTTTCGCCCAGACAAGCAATTTACATGTACATACTAATTATTATTTCAGGCCCGTGGCCAGGTGGGGGGGGGGGGGGGGGTGCGATGGGTGTGAACCCACCCGCCCCCCGCG
>JAULBR010088797.1:0-12645 GCA_032355825.1 Melanodrymia aurantiaca
ACATTTGGTATCATTGAAAGCGAAATTTCATGCTCTACAACATAGTGTAAACTACACCTAAATCTGCTTTGGGTAAACAATTATATATTGATTTGAGTGACGTACCTTAAGCTAGAAGCACACAAAATATTACAATAAAATTATGTCAGTTAGTTGTACAAATTAACGAAATCCTTTTCCGTCTGAATAAATAGATGAAAAATGGTTGACGTTGTCATTCTTGGAGTTCAACTCATAAACACATTTTGTTTATAATTTATGGTTTTCCTCCAACTTTGTGGTCCGTCATATTCAACCTGTGACTTGGATTGTTGTGTAGAGCTATCCATTGATTTATTTTTAGACTAATTTTAATGAAATCTCAGGTCTCGTATATGACTTTTTAAATCTTGATAGATTTTCGTATTTTGCTATAACTTTGTGAACAAAAATGTAAAAAAAAAAAAATTCTAATTAATTTGGAGTTGTTCTTCACAAACATACGTAAAATTATCTAAATCAGCCTATGTCAACTATGAGTCCAGGGATCTCACGGACCCGAGCTCCTGGGTCCCTGACGCAGTGATCCTAGTGTGGACGCACCATATTGCATCTACGTGTGTCCCTTTGGACGCAGCATTTTTTCCCACACATTTTTTACTTTATTTTCTTCATTTGTTCAAAATTGACTCGGCAACGATCTTCTTTTAACGCAAGTGCTAATTGCATGTCGAAAATTTACGTGACATGGAAGTGCGAGATCTCAGTATGACCATGAACCTTTAAACTTGATGCGTTAACCACTGCGCTTCGAAGGCAGGTATAATTATTCCCAGCGAATGAAGGATATTAATTAGAAACAAGACTTCGTTTCTCCAGTAGATGTCACCAGTATGAGAAGTTCGTATCAGTGTCTGTGTGTGTGGGTGTGTTCATGACGCCCCTTCGTCCAGAATTAACACTTTAAGGTTTGAAGCAACACCTGTAATGTTATATACACAGTCATGTTAAATCTGGGTGTCACCCTGGTAATGTGAGATTTGTGTTTTTATGTACATGTACGTTAAAATAATAACGTATTTCTGTGTCGAGGAGGAAACAAAGATAACAGATGACCTTGGGTCTCGGTCTTTGATAGCCAAGTAAAATTTGTTTTATTTAACGACGCCACTAGAAACACATCGATTATAATAAATCAGCGGTTATTGGAAAAGTAAAATTTGTTTTATTTAAGAGTTATAAATTAATCAATAATAAACCGATTTAGTAAGTGGATCTAAGAACATGTACTTATTATGTAAATTGAGCCAAACTAAATTAAAATCAATATTAGGAAATGCAGTAACTGTTACATGCTTTTCACAAATTTTATTAATTAATATTTCATAGAAATATTTAGATTTAAGTAAAAATCAATTATTAATCTCCACTAATTCTTCCAGTTCCCTCATAGCCTTTAAACAGGAAACATAAAAAGGAGGGAAAAAGTCACTATGAGGAATAAGGTTATCTTTAAAACTATCATTATAATTACGTATGACAAACCAATAATCATTTTGGTTTATACTATCTAACGTAAGTTTCAACTTTTATTTTTTGATTTATTTATTCTTCTTTCCTCGTGGAAAGAAGTTAAAAAACTATTCGAATAACAAATTTACGCTTCAAGGGCGCAAATTTAGACAGGATAGCTAAGTTTGATAACACACAGGAATCAACGCTGTTCTTTAGTATTTAAACCAATTATGGACTGTTCAAGTAAACGATCTTGCATTAATTTTATAATATACACAAATTATAATAATCTTGCTTACAAATCTTTGCGAATTATCAGAGTGAAAGGTTTGATATTTATAAAACATATTTCTTAATAAAATGAAAATGAGTTAACTTGGTACTTCAATTAAATTTTGATAGCACAGATTTATTTCGTTTAGGATCTTCTATGTAGTAAACGTAGTTGTATAACGGGGGCTAAACGAAAAAAACATTGATATAGTCAAATGGGTATCTCCGCACAAGACAAAGTCGAATGGATGTTGAAATAAATTAGGGATGGCATAATTATACACCTACATGTACTTACCGGCCTCCGTGGTGTAGAGGTTAACGCCACGGATTACAGGCTGGTAGGAACAGTGTTCGAATCCCGCGGGTGGATCTCACTTTGCGACTTCAACCCAGAGTGAGTGCTCCGCCAGGCTCAATGGGTAGGTGTAATACCACTTATACCGACCAGTGGCCACAACTGGTTTAACAAAGGCCATGGTATGTGCTAACCTGTCTGTGCGAAAGTGCATACGAAAGATCGCTTGCTACTTATCATTTTGGAGTAGCGGGTTTCCTCTCTCCTACTAACAATAACTTCTGTCGTGGGCAGACAGTCGAGGCAGCTGGACTGTGTGACTACGACAGACGTGCTTGAACCTTAATTGGATATACGCACGTAAATAAGTTATAACTAACTAACTAATTAAAAGATATACGCTAATAATAATTGCGATTATTTTTAAGGATGGCACACATACCTTGCAATGTTATCACGGGAATGAACAAAAATGCAGCTTACAACATCGGAGATGAGGTTGACCGGAGAAAGTTGGGCTCCCACTGGAATGCAGTTTACGTGGAAAAGAGCTGGCGATTTATAGACATATTATGGGCTTCATCTTTCGTAATAGAAAAATTCCTTAACAAGTGGGAGCTTGTCGAGTCTGACGACAACGGGACGATCGTGGAAGACGAGACGGAAGAGGAACACGCCGAACATCAAGTCAATGAGTACTTCTTTATGCCAGATTCAGATGAATTAATATATACCCATTTTCCCGATAACGAGCAATGGCAGCTTTTGAAAAAGCCCATGACTGTTCAAGCATTTGAAACACACTTCTATGTGCGAGAGACATTTCATATACTTGGAATAAAGACTACACCAAAGAGTCATATGAATTGTGTTCTACACACTTCTGATGGAGAGATCGATATTTGCTTTGACTTGCCTAAAAAAGAAAGTGACACTTACAGATTTAAACATATGTTGTACATGTCTATAACAAAAGAAGAGTCCGGTAACAAAATAGATAACTTTCTTGATCAGTTTGTGTTCTTTGAACAAACCTCAATCAACATAAGCTTCTCACTGCGCTTTCCAATTACCGGTACCTTCAAGATGGACATATATGGTTTAGATTTAAGAACTTCACGTACATTTGACTTAGCATGCACATATCTGATTATTTGTCCAGAGGCAAATGCTAATGCTCTGCCTTATCCTGACTGTCCGCCATTAGGTTGGGGCCCTGGTCCGGCGGTTAAACAGGCTGGATTTACTAAAGTGTCTCACGATCAAGCAAAAATTGTCTCAAAAGATGGCAAGGTGGACGTAAGCTTCACTGCAGACGCTGGTGCAAAGGTCCAACTACACCAAGGCTTGAAGCATGCAGCCATAGATGAGGCAACACTGTGCAAATACGCTATTACTGAACAGAAAGGCGACAAATCTATTGTAAGATTAAGACTTCCAGAGCGCGGGGAATATGCACTGAACGTATTTGCCCAAGATTCAGATAAGAAAGGCGATGCACCTAACGTGTGTAACTATCTCGTTAATTGTGAAGATGTGGATGCTAATACTACTCCGTTTCCAAACATTGCTGGGGGGATTCTTGGTAAAAACACACTTGCCGAAACGTTTGACGTGAACCCAGTCAGTCACAAAGATGGTACGATTAAAGCTAAAGATGGAAAACTATCAGTGGTCTTTAAGACAGACAATGAAGACATCAAGTTGGTTACTGAAGTAGACTCAAATGACCCGGTAGCTAAAAAATATGCGGATGTTCAAACGAAACACAAAGATGGCAAATGGACCTTTGATGTTGATCTTCCCAAGGAAGGAGAATATGCTCTAAATGTGTTTGCGAAATCAAAGGACGACGAAACTCGTGTGCATACCTTGCAGTCGTACTTAGTGACGTCCACGGGAAAACCTGGTTTCAAGACTGACGCAACCGATGATGCTATGGATGAAAAACCTACCATGATATCGGAAACGTTTGAAACGTCAGAAAAGGAATTATTGCTCCCAATGTCACCACTCGTGGAGAATGCCACTGTTGAGATGTACAAACGGAATAGCAACAGAACGCCATCGGCTGACGACATTGAGCTGGTCACGAAAGACGGCATTAAAATGGCAAACGTACACATGAAAGAATTTGGTGACTATATAGTAAACGTTTATGATACGGACGAAAAGGGAAATATCAGCAATTCCGCTCGGTATCAAATTAAACGAAGGCGCCACACACACCACGACACAATGGAGACTATATTCGAGGAGGGTTCCGATGCAACGGGTAAGACTATAATTATTATAATGTACTCAAATAATATTTGATGAGAACGAAATATTTACAGTAAATTTTTCAGTAATCGTAGAAGTAATTTACAACATATTTATTGAATACGTTTTGTTTTTTCATCTTTAAATTTATATATTTTTACAAGACAGTTCAATGAATTGTTAATCCTAACTGATATACAGTGATTATTTTTAACAAAATGATGGCAAAATACTTATAGATTACTTTTAAACAACAAAAATATAATTTTATTTAAACATCTTATCATTGCATATTATTATAGTCTACAAACGAACTTTTCGTTTCTACAAACGAACTTGATTTCCACGGAATGACAGGGTGGCACTACCGTGGCGGGTTTTTAACACTTGCACCTCCACACTCATTTATGTGTGCGTTTTGGTGTTGCCCTCTGAAAAGATAAAGTTTGTTTGTTTAACGACACCTCTGGAACACATTGATTATTAATCAGCGGTTATTGAATGTCAAACGCACGGTTATATTGACACTTGGTCAGACAGAAAACCGTTGCCGCCCATAGCCTACACTTCTTCGAATAACAGCAAGGGGTGTTTTATGTGCACTCTCCGACAAACAGGAAAACACACACCACGGCCTTTGATAGACGTGTCGTGGATCACTGGTTAGGTCTGGATATAACCCAACGGGACCCCGGATGAGGATTGATCCTTAGACCCATCGATCCTCAGGCGGACGCTCTACCGCTGGACTACGTCCCGCTCTGTGACGGTATGAAGTATACTGCGCAAATAAATTGACGGATACTCTTATTATTCTAACATGGTATAGTATTATTTAAATACAAGTACTGAAGGAAATACTGTATACTTATGTATAGAAAGAAGATTACAACACAGTCAAATAAGTATGGTCTCTGGGCATACACAATGACTAACTTGGTTATAATGTATGCAGTGTCTGTGACTTAGTATTGTCTTTCTTACTGCCACCTGTCTATAATAAATGACACTTCGGAAAAGTTGAACTCTTCTTGTGTGACTTCATGTTTAAAACCCGTCCTGATTACACACGTGTATTATTTTTGTGTGTATACATTTACAAATGATTGTTTTGCTGTTAATTATGCTAACTATTGTTTGTGAGATTGATATATTTGCAGTTGTATATCACCAACACATATTAAAATAGCGAAATATAGCACTTGCAACTATGAGACTGCAACTTTAATGCCATTAATTTTGTGTTTAATTTAGAGAAGAAGCGGGAGTATGCATTACACCAGATCAAGCTAGCGATGCATTTGAAGCACCAGCCCCTGCTGAAAGAGGCCATCAATCTGTATCTGGAGACTGAACCACCCGTGTATGATCCGATACTCAAAAACTGCCAACCAGAACTAAGCATCGTCGAGTGCAAATTTGGTAAATTCAAAACTAGAAAGCCGATTTTAGTTGTTCATCTCATCACACTATAAAACAACATAAACTACATGTACATGTACATGTATTTCACGAAAAGATCAAAAAATTATTAATTAACATTCATTGCTGTGTTATTTTTAGAATGAAAATAAAAGAACAACTTGAGAGCATTCTGATTTTAAGATAGATCTAAAACAAAAATCAGCGGCACTCTCAAACTCCGATTTTAGATGATAAAAGAAGAAAAAAATTAATAGCTTTCTGTGAAGTATACCATTTGAGATTTCTTATTAACGCTGCCACCCCTCCATCACAGACTTTAGGAAAATAGATTAAGAATAATAAAAGTAAAATCAGTAAGTCCATATTATATTGAAAATAAGATTTTAGTCGCTCCCAACAGTTAATCTGTTTTATGCAATTTATAATGGATAATGTAATCATAGTCAACCAGTGGTTGGTAATTTTCACCAATAATTGCCATAATGAGTTATATCATAGCGTCCATTGTGATTAAATTTTTTCAACACATCCGTCTTTGTATAGCTACATGTACGGGACGAACTGTGTAAATAGTAATGTCACAATGTTAAGTATCCTCTGTAAATATTTGACGAGTACATTATACATAATGTAATACTATAATAATTATTATAATAACTTCCCCACTTTCCTAGTAATATTCCAAACCGAATTGAGTATTGACTGTCTGCATTATCATTCCACCAGAGTTACAGAAAGCTTATAAACGTCGTGAGATCAAGGCCCTAAATGTGGCACTGGACAATGCCAATAAAGTGGATCAAAACCACAGTCTGGACATCCACATTCACATGGCAACGAAACTGAGGGACCATCTGCAGAAGATTGAGACGCTGGTGCATGCGGTTCTTCACATGGACCAGACTATGATCTCTGAAGTAAAGAGTTATACCAAACCACCGACCGACATACACAAGGTCATGGCCGCTGTATTTATCCTTTTGGGCAGTACAAAGTTAGAAGTGAAGGTAAAGGATAATTTCATTGTCTTGATCTATATTTGAAACATAATTATTATGTCAGAAAATCTTTTTAAAATATAATCAGATATATTAAAAAACCTTTGTAATTTGTATGGTGTCAAAGTCTATCTTTAGGTACAGTGTATATGTAAACTTGTCTACTTTATATGTACGTGTTTATTATTATACATGTAATTATAACAGATTATAACTGCTATAATATAAACTACAAAACCATTGACAAACGCACGGTTATATTTGCTCAGAGAACTGATCGTATAGTGATTTCCTAGAACAACAGGTTATTAGCAGATGTTTATATTCTCTCATATGTGTGCTACAGAATTGGCCAGACGTGGTTATCCTGATGGGGAAACATGATAAAGATTCTATGGTGCGGAAGTTGTCTGCATTTGATCCTCGAAAGGTTGATGAAGCGACTGCCAAAATTGCCAAGAAGAACATCGAGCTGATCAGACATGAACATATTGAAGTTTGTAGTGCTGCAGCCGCAATATTTTTAAAATGGGTACGTAAAAGTAGATACAGGTGTGTGTGTAATAAACAGTTCTGCTATATTGCTATGGACATGCTATTGCACACGTCACAGGGTGAAACAAACTGCGTAACATTTTCTACGGTATCTTTTATTTTCAACCAAAGTTGCTCAAACTTTACTTACACTTGGGTAGCCTATGACGCAGAACATAAATGGTAAAGGCCCAATATTGATTAACGCGATCATTTTGGGGGTTTTAAATAAACTCACAGTCAAGGTCAGTAAAATGAATTTGAATATAGTTTTTGCATTTTAATTACTAGCAAATTTCACATGTATGTACACGTCACCCTTGCGAAACAAAACCCCATGCAGTGAATGTCCAAAGGTCAAGGTCTTGGGTATAGGTCCAAATTTGGTGAAACATTAAATTTTGGTTATTTCAAAAAATAATAATTGTAGATATCGTGTGTTCGTGTGTGTGTTCGTGTGTGCGTGTCTCTCTCTCTCTCTCTCTCTCTCTCTCTCTCTCTCTCTCTCTCTCTCGTTATTAAGTTCATCATCTGCATGCAATGTTGTTTTTTTAATAATGTTATAGACTTGGAGAAGGCGTTTGATAGTCTGGACAAAGATACACTTTGGAAACTCATAGTCGACTGTAAGATACCTGAACAGTTCATCAACGTGATCAGAAATATGTATACAAAGACATACAATTCAATATATTCAATTCTTTATTAATGTTAAGCTGTAAAGCTCACAAGTATACAAATAGATAAATAAATATATACACAGGTATAATTAATACATAGTGAAATAATACACAATGGAGAGTAAATTAACATAATTCTAAATAATGCTGTTTCTTAATGAGTTGCCTGCTACAAAAAATTGGGTACTTAATTCAAATTATTAATAGTGAACATAAATAAAATAAACAGATGTTTTTTTCCCAATTCTGAGTACATGTAGTAGGGCTTAATATTATACGATATTCAAGATGATTATAAATACACGCTAGCTTATTTTTATATATAAACTCCCTCGATGTAAATACAGCCGCCTACTATCATCACCCTCTTCATTATAGCAGTGAATTGGGCTATTATTATATGAAAATACGCCAATCATGTTCAGTGACAGGCCCGTAGCCAATGGGGTTTGGTCGAGGGAGGGGGAGGGGGTCGGTCGCCGGGGTTTTTTTTTCAATATTAAAAAAAAATTCTTATAATTATCTAGCCTTCGTTTCAGGCAATCGAATCTCACCATAAGCCTTATATTTCTGGGTTTACTAGCAAATATATATTTGGCGTTAAAACACAATCACAAATTCCTTAATATTGAAACACATGTCCTTTTTTATTTTGAACTTTTTTCTGCTTCTGACTTCATTTTGAGATAAAACGCTTTAAAGTCCTGGATTCCCTTGTTACATTCTTCCCAGAACGGAAGTCCTTTCATACGTTTATACCATGCTGACAGATTTTTCCATTTGCTGATATCCTCATCGAAGCTTTCACTCGTGGATAACGAAGCACTGAGGCTGATGTCAGCTATTGTGAGGTCATTTCCGGTTAAGAATTTCTTGTCCTTTAGCAAGTCGTCGAGGTAGTCTAGGCTTTTGTGGAACGCTTCTTCTTGTTCTGTTGTCGGGGCTGGTTGGCCTTTTACTTTGCGTACCTGGAAAATTTGATATCCTATTAAGTTTCAAGCACGTCTGTCATGGTCACGCAGTCCAGCTGCCTCGACTGCCTGTCCAGGGCAGCAGTTAGTGTTAGTATATGATAGAGGAAACCCACTACTCTTGGTGAGTAGCAAAGGATCTTTTATATGCACTTTCTCACAGACAGGACTATACATATCATGACCTTTGTTAAACCAGTTGTGGACACCGGTCGGTAAAAGTGGAACACTTGCTCTGGGTTGAAGCCGATACTAGGATTAAAAATCCCATTATTGTGCCACGAATGGGATTCGAACCTGGTACCTACCAATCTTAAACCTGACGCGTTTAACCAGTGCGCCATGGAGACCGGTAAACGTTGTACAGGCACTGCTGCCTGTTTATAACGTTTACTGGTAGCCATCTTAGATGCCATCTCAAATTCCCTGGTTAGCTCAAGGAGGATTTCCGGGGACTTTTGATATGCTATGTATCATACTGTCAGGCATCTATCCTGAAATTTTAAGCTTGTTACCAATTTGTTTCAGGTTTGGTCTACCAATTTCAATGAACTCACCCAGTTTTCCCAGATCCCTATCCAGACTGTGCCAGCCTCAAACATCAGCAGCCGGTCGACCACAGCTCGTTTCTGCAGGTCTTTTGGGTACAGTGATTGTTTGGCGCTGCCATATTTGTCCACAACGTAGGCCTCAATCGCACGACTAAAACAAAATTAAAGTCACGTTTTTAAATATTGCTAATAAGTTGTCTTGGAAGTATGTTAAATTATTCAATACTTTATATTCTAGATGTTATGTGATATTAAACAGTAAATGCAAGGTCACCTTTTGCTCATCTCTGATCCACCTTTCCACTTTAATTACAATCATTGCAAAATCAACCTGCATTATTATTACCTTTCCCACAATACAAAGTTTCCATCCACAAGAGTAGGCACTGTATGCTGCGGATTAATCTGGAAAAGGGAAAGACAAAGTTAAGGAATACTAGTAATCAATTTATGATCTAGCATTTTCATAGACAAAACACATGGCAAGGTTTGGATATTATAAATACACCATATTTTCTCTTGTAGCATACAGTGATTACACTCAGCAAGAAAGCGTTATCTGGGGTAGCTTTTACATAATACATCTACTATTGCACACAACACGGAATTTGATAAACCAGACGTGTTTCACTGGCTGGAACGGAAAATAGCCAATAAAAATGTTTTGCGCTGTGGAGGATCTATTCCAATGTATGTCATATCACTGTCAGTGCGCGTGTACAGCCTCTAAATGCATGTGTTACTTGGCAACTTAATATCGTACGTTCTTTTATATTTGATACTATGACACGATGCGTACCAGTCAAATTGTTTGTATCGGTAGCAGAACGCCCGCGTTATTGAACGAAGGGAGGGTCTCCTCTGAGACCGTGTGTCAATATAACCATGCGTTTGACGTCCAATAACTGCTGATTTATAATCGATGTGACTGTGTCAGTGGCGTTGTTAAACAATCACGTTATCTTTTATCTATGTAAAAAATGTTCATACAATACCTTTAAAAACTCTGGCTTCTTTTGCTCGCCGTTTAGAAGATCTAATATTTTAATTTCCACCTGTACGCCTGCAGCTTTGCATGTCATCCACGCAGCTCTAGCCGGGGGGCTGAACGAGAAAAAATACAACTCAAGTTTGGGAGCCATTTCTACTTCTGATTTGTCGTCTGCTAGGTTGACATTTGAAATGTGTACTTTGTTCTCTCTATATATACGTATTATCAGCTTTTGATAACGTATATCAGCCGGGCGTGTTCAGAGAACAAGTATAATATTTATATCGCGAATGCTCGATAGACTGGTGTTTGCACGTAACATTGAATGAATGTGATATGATAGAACACGATTGGTACCAGTCAGGTTATACCCGTCGCCATCCTAGACGTGTACGAGTCTGATTTCGTAATGACGCAGCACTTTCTTGGTGGGTGGACTAGGGTATCAGTAGTATAATTCATTTGATAATGGAGGTATACAGTACTATGTGACTTGATAACTTGCTGGAATTTCAAGGCTAGTTTATCATTAACTACTGGTATATAACAATGATTCAGCACAATGTTTTGGTGTTGCGATTTGATTGACACTCATGGGAGGTTTCATGAGATATAATAGGACAAGTGGTGAACATAAACCATTTTTGACATGAAGGCAATACCGTAAATACTTGAGGTGCGTAAGGTCGAAGGATCGTCCCTCCACAGTAGACCCATTTGTTTTTCCGTTCCAAAGACGACTGGCCTACCATCAAAGTCTGTGGTATTAATCATTTGTTATCCTATCTGTAGGAAAATGTATATAAAAGATACCTTCATGATTATTATTTGAAACCAGTAACTTATAATTTATGACATCAGCGGGCTTCTTCTGAAACCATGTATTGAAATAACCATGCATTTGATATCCAGTAATAGATACATTACGTGTAGCGAACTTCAAAATCATGTCTTGCTTATCCATCTTTTTATACACACATCCATTCGTTCATCCACCATCAATTTAGTAGCATTCATTCATTTATCAACCAATGATTCCTTCCAGCAATTCATCCATCCACCATCAATTTAGTAGCATTCATTCATCAACCAATGAATTACTATTATAAAATCATGTCTGTGGCTCATGCAATAATGTTGTATCACAGCATTTTTGCAGTAGACACAAACAATACTTTATAATCCTAATTCATTGTGAGATAGGGCGTTATTAATAAGTTATAACAACACGGAACCATGACTGTGTTAGTCACTACAAATTTAAATATCCAACAATGATGTGCTTGTCCTTGTTACATTTATTATAAAAACGATACCGTACAGTTTTCTAAACGGTCGCATTAAATATATCCATATGCCACCTTCGCAAAGCTTCCCCATCTATATCAGTGCTGCCAATTCTATTTGCTAAATAGTACAATGCTGACATCCTGCAAACATACCTTTCCAATAACACTCGGACAAAGGTTTACTATAGGAGTCTTTATATCGATTTTGTCAAGTAGCCAGGACATGTTTAGGTCTGTGCCAAAAATAATGCATTTCGGTAGGTCTACTACGATAAAACAAAGAAGATGAAGTTTGTTTGTTTAACGACACCTCTGGAACATAATATTATACTCAGTGTAGGATCGATCTTTTTACCTCACGCCTACTTTCTCACCACTGAGCTCCGCCAATCAAATTAAAGTCACCGTCTGATTGACCACAGGAAGTGGGGTGTCAACGAATTCGGCACGACCTTATCCCCTCCCCAACCCCACCCCTGACTGAGTGGCTTTGACCATTTCAGACCGCGCTCTCATGGTGAGCGTCACCTAAAAAAAACTTTTCAAATTGAGATTGATGGAGACGATAAAACACTTTTCCTGTTCCTGTACCCGAATTCGGTCACCGTTTTATACGCCTCAGTAGTTTCACATTTTAACATCTATCCCTGGGTAACCTCATCCGTCACACGCTAATAATTAACTATAATATTAAGAGTTTATATGATCGACTTGCACTCGGTGTTTTCTTACTTCCTGGTTTCTACGACTTCATAATTATCACTAGCCGGGGCGGGACGTACATGTAGTCTAGAGGTAGAATGTCTGGCTTTGGAGGGATAGGTCGATGGATCTATCCTCCACAGCGCACAACATTTTCCGTTCCAGCCAGTGATACAC
>JAULBR010088819.1:0-12644 GCA_032355825.1 Melanodrymia aurantiaca
GCCCCGAATGGGACTTGAACCCAGTACCTACCAGCCTGAAGTCCGTAGCGTTAACCACTGCACCACGGAGGCCGGTTGGTAAGCTGCGAAAAGCTAGTCATAATTATAGCTAAATGCGTATATAATCTCTTCACAAGGCAGTCGAGAGACATTACAACAAAGTTGAAATGGTAGGTATAGACCTAATTGGATATACATATTATTGATATTGCAAGCACTATGACGTAAATAAAAATATTAATTTGTATAACAAATAGGTAGAAATGTGTTACAAATTGCGTTAGCCTTGCAATCTCGGTGGCATTCATCTTAAAACTAAGCATTGTGGCTTTAATCATTGCTATTGGTCTGTCAAGGAATGTGACAGCGGATAATGACGTGCATTTTGATGTTGTATTCTTCACAGCAGAACGAGTAAGCGCTTAATCACACATTGGTGCAGTTAAAGTTGATTATCTGCTGTTTATATGAATATGTTTGTCTCTTTTCGCTCTCTAATTGACGTCTTCAAGAAGTGGAAGTGATCATATAACGGGACTGACAACGTAATCCGCCGAGGCAACGTAATCCGCCGAGGCAACCTCGCATCTGGCAACAATGCCGCGCGCGTGCATCGCTAATCCGTTTTGACAGTTATTACAAGATTCCCTGCAAGCGTTTATTCTGCATGCATTTTCATCTGATTGATCTATTCATAACAGAACAGAACAGAACAGAACACAACGGAACTTTATTACACTAAGATTAGCACACGGGATGCATAGAGATGGTTCAAAGGTTTGAGACAGCACGCGATTTGCTTGATGAAAATACACCACAAGTATCTATTTTATAGTGGAAGTTCAGACATACCAAGGTTGCATTGAATACATTCGATTAAATTTGTTTATGTTTCTGTTTCACAAAAAATCGAAGATAAGAACGTTTTAGGAAAACATACTACAAATGTTGTGACACGAAGTATAGGTTGCACATTTGCTGCAGTCACGTGAACATAATTTTACTAAATTATATGTGGATTTCACATCATAATATGTGTTACTTTTATCACTTTTTTTCCGTCCTGTTACTTTCTTTTTAGCAAAACCCGTTGCCATTTTTTCTCGCTAAAACTTGTTACTTTTGTCGGTTACTTTTTCACTTTTCTTTTTGTTCAGCCTCTCCCCATGCTTGGAAGTTAAAGAACATAATGAAAAATACCAGAAGTTACTTCTAACCCACGCTGACCCGCCCCATGCCTCTGTTCCTGACTTTAACAAATTGACGCCACTTCTGACATGTTGGAGAACCACGCATGCTTGGAAGTGGCGTTTTGACATACTCACTCCTATTCCACTTAATGCCATGGGGATTACTCTCCATAGTAACAGAAGGGGAGACAGAACCCACGTGTATAGAAAGAGTCAGTGAACGGACGACGGAGGTCAGCTGATGGGCGTGCGTCCGTCTGTGCGTCTGGCTGGTCGGGTTTCTCGACTGACGGACAGCGGCAATGGACACACGGCAGCCCGCTGTATGCTGCTAATGACGGCGTATTGGGATTCACCAATATGACATTCAGACAAACAGTAACGCCAAGTCGTCATTGATCGCACAACTCGTAATTGGAGAGCCATTAAAAAAGACCAATTATAGTGTATTTTGTAACACGAAGACCGGCCGCAGACAAAAAGACCAGAAATTGCATTAAATGATCGTAATGATATTCATACGTTTGTCAAAGTCTGGCAGTAATACTAGTTGAGTTTTTCATACTAACTTCTGTTTATATTAGGTCATTGACCGTGATGCACCATGTTTACAAAGATGTACGATAAAAGGATGATTTCAACTTTTCAATCGTGAATGACCCCTTTATGTGTTGAGTAACATCCCATCTGTTTCAGCATGAGGTGCCTACATCTCACCATCTCTGAGATACTGTAGCGCGTGTTAATTGTATGCCGGTTTTATGCAACACCATGTAATGTCCTTCTGGCTTAGACATTGCTTCTGTTATTTAGGGTTACTAGTATATCATTCATGAATTCGAAAAAACTTTCAAAACTTGTTATGGTAGGCAATCAGAAGCATCACCGGCACAAATAATTTCCGATGCAATACCTTACTTTGATCTTTTTCATACGTTTTAGACGAAAAGACCAGACAAAATATAAAATAGCTCAACACTTGGTATGATCACTGATTTGTTTGTGATTCTAAGTATATGTCACTCCCGTTAACTCTGCTATGCAGAGATTTCTATGTCAATAGATTTGTCGTTTAGATGTTGTAGAAGTTCATATTAATATACTACACTTATTAATAGAATAATATCAGATTCCTATATTTTACTGAAACTACATCAATTTTTAAACGGCAAAACGGTACATACCCCGGGATACTTAGCCGTGTAACCTAGGAACACTAGCCGCTGATAATAACTTATCTCTCGTAAAAATTAATATTAATAGTTTGAGGAATAAACTGGCATCTGTAGAAACCTAACTCAGTATGTTTAATATAATATCAGTGAGTGAAATAAGGCTTGATGGTATACTGTACATACCAAGTGATAATGATATGTTAGATATTAAAGGCAACCATTCCTCTGCACGTAGTGTTGATCGTGGACCAGATACTGCATGAGGAATACTTGTGGCCATGTTAAAGACAAACACATTGCGAAAGAAATAAGAGACTTAAGTATAAGTGGAATAGGTGGTATGTGGGTAGAGATGAGAAAGGCAAAACAAACAATTATACTGGATACATGCTATAGATCTCCAAAAATAAGTGTCCTCTGGTGACTTGATGCAAGATGAGTTACTTGGTTGATGTGCGTGTACACTGGTCGTGATGACAGCTTGTGTTCCTCAAACACAACATGCACTATGCGGCATGGCAAGCGGCGTCTGCCCTAGTATACTATGATGGCTGCATGTACTTTGTTGCACAAAGTCTTACAATTTGTAATAGATAAAGTTTGTTTGTTTAACGACCTCTGGAACGCATGGTTATATCGGCACTTGTTCACAAAGGAAAGCCGCTACCGCCACATAAGCTACTCTTCTTCGAATAACATCAAGGTATATTTCATGAGCACTGCCCCCACAGACAAGATAGCACACACCACTGCCTTTGATAGACCAATGCACGGTTGTTATTTATAATCGTGTTCCTGGATCTATTCCACGCACGAGGGAGGTCACACTGACCAATCTTGTCTTGTCTCTCGCCGCCAGTCTGTCTGTATTCACAAGTTAATTTGCAAACAAAAAACGAACCTTGGAATGTTTCTGGAGGCTGTGTATTGCTTTAAAGTAAATTTGTTAAATCATTCGCCTACTGACCTAACGTCATATAGAGGTGTCGGCGTCATAGAACACCTCTCTCGAGCACGTACGAGACCCATTACGGCGCGCGTGCGATGTCTCGGCAGATCTCGGCAAACACCGGAGCGTGTGACTCGTACATTCTGTTTTGACACCGATATATTTAGCTCGTTACATCGTACAAATGAAGACGCTATTTAAAACAAAAGAAAACGACATCTATAACTACCTAGTCTCCGTAACATAGTGGGCAATCACTCGGGCTTATAGTATTGATAAGTACTGGTTTTGAAACCCATTCGTGGAATATGGGATTTTTAATCCCAGTACCGGTGTAATAGGAATAGAAGACCGTAGGAATACAGGTCCGACACAATGTATATAATGGTATGGGACCTACATACCTAGCCGTAACCTAGGAATCCTAGTCCACACCAGACTTGTATAAAACACATAGTTTTATTGCGCTTTTTCATACATTAACTCTAGGACTTGTAGGTAATAACTAGTTTTGTGAATTAGGCTATTTGTTTCATTCCGTAAAGATTTATTTTATTATTTAATACATTTTGTTATGAAATAACCGGACTTGCATTCCGGTAGGACTTGCATTCCTTTTACACCGGTGTACCGAGATTACGAATCGCATATGCCACATATTAATGTAATTCGAACCCTGTACCTACCTAATTAGTTAAACACACAATGGGTCTAAACATAACTATGTGGGTAAAACATATAGGTGGGTCAAAACGTGGGTACAAAATATAATATTACGAATATGCCTCTACACCGCTAAATTGAATTTACCGGAGCTCACATGCCCCATACTTCCGTGTATTAAAACGCAGTGTATAGGGCTAACTTAATGAATGTCCATGAGACATATCCCGAGTCTATTGTCTTGATGTAATATACATGCAATGAATGCCAAGTATTGCAACTAGGCATGTTTAGGTGCTCATTAATAATCTTTGATGCAACACGAGACAGCGCATAAACATACAACCTATTAAAGTTAATAACAATTGGCCTCCATTGGGACACAGTTTAAGATGTATTTGTGTCTGTCGTGTTTATGCTTATTTGTATTCGAGTGATTTGCACGAACTGTGTGTCGTCGTATTTCCCACGATGTCGGCCATTATATCCTTAAAAAAAGAATCCAGTTGCTAATAAAACATGACAAAACTGTTGCACTGGTGTAAAAGATAATAGTTTGTTGTAATTTTAACGAGTTTTAATGCTAATTCTTCAAAAACTGAAAAGATAATGTTAACTGCTTCTGATCAGGGGCCGGTTTAATGAACGTTGCTTAACGCAATAATAGCGTACAGTCGTCCGAACGATTGCGCTGCCACAGTCGTGTGTATCGATACAAGTTATAGCTACGACGTTTTGCGGTCAGGATACTTGAATTGACCGCTGTGACCGCTTTAGAGTTCTCAAATATGATTATTTACGTAATTGTAGTGTCATGTCATAGCTAAGGCAGTCGCAAATGACCTTATAACCTCTCCATTAAACCAGTCGCTGGAATTCAGTAATATTGGTGGAGCGGGGCAGGAGCAAGACGTAGTTCAGCGGTTAAGCGTCCTCTTGTGGCTCGATGGGTTGAAGGATCGATCATGGTCAGGAAGATCTATTTGATTATATCCTGCTCCAACCACTTGTATATATCAAAGACCGTGTCCGATCCTGCCTGTGGGAAAGTGCACATAAAAGATCCATTGCTGTTATTTGAGGAATAGTAGCTTACGTGGCGGCGTCGGGTTTCCTCCGTGACCAAGTGTTGATATAACCGAGAGTTTGGCATCTAGTAACCGCTAATCAATTTGTTCCAGAGGTGTCGTTAAACAAACAAACGTTATCTGTTTTTAGATAACCGGTAGAGCGTCCGCATGAGGTTCGAACGGTCGATTGATCGATCCCCACCAGTGGCCTCGTTGTGTTATTTCTCGTTCCAGTCAGTAATCCACAGCTGGTCCATCAAAGGCCGTGGTGTGCTATCCTGTTTGTGGGAAAGTGCACATAAAACTAATTTCTGTTGTTCGGTAAGAGTAGGCTGTCTATCTGGCGGCAGCGGATTTCTTCTGAGATAATAAATGTCCATATAACCGTGTGTTTGACTTCCAATTGACTATACATTTTTAGTCAGATATTTACGTTTACCTCCACAACTAGTCGTAAATGCTTTGTGAAACAGGCTCCTGATTGGTTGGGAAACGTCATCTTGAATACTTCCCGTGGCCTCAGATGAGGATCTTTCTCATCAGCTTCCCCACTGTGTGCGGTACCTTTCTGCAGTGATAAAGTGATGTTCCTCTCCGTGTGTTCTAGAAAAGTAAAGTTTGTTTTATTTAACGACGCCACTAGAAACACATCGATTATAAATCAGCGGTTATTGGACGTCAGACGCATGGTTATAATGACACATGGTCTCAGAGGAAACCCGCTGTCGCCGCTTCATGGGCTACTCTTATGTGCATAGACAGAATAGCACACCACACGGAATTTGATAAACCAGACGTGTTTCACTGACTGGAACGGAAAATAGCCCATAAAATCTTTTGCGCTGTGTAGGATCGACATCTCGACTCATCACGCCACAGGCGAACATTCTACCTCTGAGCTACTTCCCACTCCCAATGTGTAGGTGTACAACACTTACACCGGCAAGTATCTCGCTACTGGCTAACAAAGGCCATGATAATTACGAACTGTCATGTCTGTGGGAGAGTGCACATAGTACACAGCTTAGTAATAAGCAGCGGGTTGCATCATTTGTACTAACAATACCTTCTCTCATGGACTCCAGGCGTTTCCATGTCAGACGTCCTTGAACTTTAATTGGATGTAAACACGTAAATAAGTTATAACTGACTATAATTCCTTTCCTTCATCGATATAGTGACGATGAAGTGCAGGCTATTATTTGGTTAATTCATTACAATGGTGGGTTTAACCATTTGCTGTGTGGTATTCATCGTTCTGTTGGCGTAATCGTAAGGACTCCGGCGGCCATTACTATAATCACTGCCAGTGCCTTCCTTGTTCAGTCTTTCCTCTCCACACTATTCCATTGATTTTTGTGATAAACATTTGCATCTTTGGTGACATCACGTTGGGTTATTTCCCGTTCCAGCCAGTGATCCACGACTGGTTTATCAAAGGCCGTGATGTGTTCTATCCTATCTGTGGGAAAATGCAGTTAAAAGATCCCTTGCTGTTATTCGAAGAAGAGTTGCTTATGTGGTGGCAGCGGGTTTCCTCTGAAGAAGGGTAGTCTATATTAGGGCAGCGGGCTTCCTCTATGACCAAGTGTCGATATGACCGTGCGTTTGACATCCAATAACCACTGATTAAAAATCAATGTGTTCCAGTGGTGTCTATATGCAAACAAACTTTATCTTTTACCTTGGCGACACGTGTGTTATAATTCCACGTATCGATATAACCGTAGTGTTTGATATCCAATAACCTATGTGTATTGATCATTCATTCTACCTTCCATGACTTTTAATAATACTTGATTCCGATTAGTTAGTTACCATTGAATTGCCGCGAGTGTGCATACACTTTAAATGTATGTGTTTGTCAACAACGATCAACTGAAACAAAATGCCGCTTGGGGAAGGAAATATCCAGCTGAAGCAAACAAGATGACTTTTGGTGTTGTAAACATGTGTTTATGACAAGTTGATGCCCAAGTGGTTTAACAACGAAATGCTCAACGTTTCCGACAATGAATGATGATAGAAACAATAAACCCAGTGTAACAGAACGCTCGCCCTATTGAACGTAAAGTTGATATTACTGCGACGTCAGCTGTTTAATCCGTCGTACACCAGCCCTTTAATTCATTAGCGCGGGCGTTCTGCTACCGATACAAACAATTTGACTGGTACGCATCGTGTACTATCACATTCATTTAATGTAGATGCAAACACCGGTGTCAAAACGTTTCGTGTCGGTAGCCGAACGCCCGCGCTATTGAACGCAAGGCTGTTCTCAGAGATACGAGACTTGCGTTCTGTCCGTGAGAACTCGAACCAGTGGCAAGTTTCACGCAGAATCTCCCGCCTTTTGACATGCGCACAAAAGCGTCACACGTGTCGGAGACTTGTTTGCTGTGATCCCCGTAGGGTACGCTTGACAAAAGTATAAGCAGAAAATAACTTCTCAATCGCTGTTCCCACCATCAGGTATTTGACATGTGTAACCAATACGAAATTAGTGCTACATGAGAATTTTATTTCCTTCGATTAAATCTGTTGACGATTATAGTATTTCATAACAAACATATTATACAGGACCAGCCGTTGTGAAAGCAGTTGATTATCAGTGTTGTGTTTCAAGAAATAATAATCTCAAGCTTAAATCTTACTGTGGATCTATAATTATTTATTTCAATGGATACCACCTTATTAGTATCATTGTGTTCGAATTTTTTTTAATTCCTAACCTTTGTCCGTTCGTTTCACAGTTTATTTTGTTATTTTAGTTTGTTATATATTTTGACGTCAGTACGTGTCTGGTGAATAAGTAAACAGTAATAATACCAGGTGTTCGCAAACGCGTAGCATGTCCTGTCCAATAGCGCCGCTAAACGTTTGCAAAGATCTCTGAAAAATAACATCACCAGAAAATACACCCTCATAAAAGAAACCTCAAAAAAGTCTGTGAAAAGAATCTTGAGTTCTAAAAAAAATCATCCGAAGAAAAGCATCCTTTTTACGTTCAATAGCGCGAGCGCTCTAGAACTATGTGTGTGACTGCATGCAGGTACCGATCGTGTACTATCGCATCACAGTCATTTAATGTAGATGTAAATACCGGTGTCACAATGTTTTGTCTCGGTAGCAGAACGCTCGCTCTATTAACCTAGGTGGTACATACATTTTTCAATAAAATCAAAATTTAAAAGATTAATTTCCACCATACAAAAAATCGTATCAAATGAAAATGGTTGTTTGTAAAATGACACTCTAAATTCATTGCCACTTCAGACGTAGCCCGTGTGCCATTTTGATCAGTATTCATCAGACGATCGGTCGCGTGCGCTTATTGTAAAGCCCTTCCGCCAGCGCATGAATACACTACAGCGACGTCGTGCAGACACGTGCTCGCGAGCGCTTTCCCATGGAAAAACTAGACGAGATATAATAGAAAAGTGGTTTAGTTTTAACAGATTGATCTGATTTTGTACTCGCAACAGTGTGAGAAACAAACTTGAACGAGCGGGGATCGATCGAGCTGACGATAAATAGTTAAGAGGGTAATCAAAGTATAGCGCGCGCACGCCATCACGTTCTCCCCATCACTTCCTGTCTAGGAATAACAGAGATTAAATAAATTATGAGTGGCACATTCAACTGTTAAGTTTTCTCTTGTTAGTTTTATCACGGGGATCTTCTCACGGAGTTTACACGATAGACAGAAACAAATGCCAGAATTAGTATTTACGGCTTTGTTTGGTAGTGATTTTTAAAACTGAACAGTAAAACAAATCATCTAGTTTTCTGTTGCAGTACATAAATACATTTGAAACCAAAATTCCAACAAATTATTGTCAATATTTTATTTGAAAAAATTATGCTACACCTCATGGGACGTGCAATCTGTGCGTACCTACCATTTTTTTCTAGGACATTTAAAACTTTTTAGTGAATTTTTTTGTTGAAAAATATCGCCTACTTATTATTAATTCCTAAAATGTTTCTGTATCCGCCCCTAAGTTACATTAACTTTAATTTCTTTATTTTAGTACTTTTTGTAACATTTTGTTAAACTGTGCATGACAATATATTATGAATGAATTAAAATAGTTTCTTTTATAAGTCTCCTGCATGCTGTATAATTATAGAATACAATAGAAGCCCTGCTTAAAGTCCTTTTTTCTTTCTTCAGTGGAGCATTTTACTGAACACGATATATAACGAAACCTTTTAGAACAAGAACATGTTAGGCCAGAATTTGAATTTTTACCCTCATGGAGGTGATGTTCTCACAGCCTGACCATGTAGTATATCGCATTTTATGTACGAACAACAGCTAATAACATTCTTACAATGTTGTGCTGTAACAATACGGCAGTGTGTACACTAGATACCCGCGCGCTTTTTATGGGCTCTTTAGTACTATTATATTACACATGTATAATGTTTTAAATTTCACGCAGTCTGACGTGTTACAATGCGACTGCCTCAGGTGGGATCCGAGGTCTTCCACTCGACCGTACCGCTGCGAATCAGACTTTATACCTATACGTTTGTGATGGAAATGTAAAATTAAACTTTATATAGTCTGAATATGAAAAATCACGGTAATAAAAAAAGATGCACACATAATATGGGTGCATGGATGCTGAATGGCGGGGTAAGTAGGTACAGAAATCTAAACGACAAAACACTGATATGGCCAAATGCGTATCTCTGCGCAAGGCAGAGTCGAAGGGATACCCTGAAGTAAGTCAGAAGTTGTGATATGTAGAAACCATATGCTGGAGCAGATGGAATATTGCTGGAAATCAACGAGAGATGTGGAAATAATATTATTTAATTTATTGCTCATATAAACCTATGTGGTATACTTGCAGAAATTATGTATAATTTGTTAAAAGGAGTGGCTGAATATTTAAGGATCTAAAAAAATATAGATGCCAAAGTGTTTGTCAAAAGTACAGAAGTACATGTATGTATTTTCTGTTAAAAATGGGTTACACCCTTGGGAGTAGATCTATTTAAATCAGTACATAAAAGCACAACCTGTATAGATTCGTTTGCAAACGTGTTAAATTAAGGTGAAAAAATGTTATTATAATATACAAATACATTACGATTTTCTTTTAGGACCGGGTGCCTTATCCACTGAAGGTTTAGACACCACCGCCTCGGGTACGGTCCGTCATCAAAGGAAATTAATAAGTTCTGATCAAAAATTCATTTAGGAACGTCAAATAATTATACAAAACTATTAACCCAATCAAATACGTTAATCTTGACTGGGTGAAATAGTTATTCTCTTTCAGATATTTGATAGGTAACGCATTTTTCAAATATCACCAGTTTATTTTATTCCAGATAAAGAAAATTGTTAATACATGTACTCCTGTTTATTCGTGGTTTGTTAAACCGTGTTTTATCAGCATGTATGTATAAACTATACATACAGTAATACAGATTGAGAAGAAAAACTTTATGGAGACCATGCAGGAATCCCTCCGTGTCACTGTGAGATTCATCCCGGCAGCAAACTTCTCCCTGTGATATCATTACAAGAAGGAACGAAAAGAAAGAAAGAAGAAGAAGAAGAAGAACAAGAAGAAGAAAACAAATATCAAAGTTAAAATTGTTTATAATGTAAAATCAGTATTGTATAGGTGCGTGAGAAAAAAAAACCCGTCCTTTCAATTGCATATATATCGCTGACCCAGAGATTCCCGACCTGGAGACACAGAGGAGAACATGGTTCACAAGATCCCGTTATCATGATGGGAACTTCTCCACTATCCTCGTCCATTCACAAATCTAACACAATGGACGTCATCTTCTTACTCGCTGTGAGCGAAAACATAAACATGACACACACAAACCACCGTTCTCGTCCTCTCCTTTAATACGATCAACCTCTGACCCCGAGCCTTGACCCACGGAGACCTCTGGCTACTTGAGACAGACAGGCGGTCCCTTTAGGAAACACTGTGACCAAATGATGACCTCTAGTCATTGAAAACGTCATTTTTTCTTTCTGAAATCTTTTGCGATGTTTCATATCCTGTCGGTGCAGTAAGATGTGGGCGTCACTGGTTGGTATGTAGGTTTCCGTGGGACCCCCTTTGTCCGTAACGAGTAACTACCAACCTCCTTGTTATTCCGTGATCGGTCGACACACTGCATGGCAAAATGTCACTGTATCCCTGTGAAAGTCCTTATAGCTATTTTATTTATAAAATGTTCTTTCAGGCTGGAAAATTAGTTATATCAAAACATAACAATTATCTACAGTAAAATTACACACCCGGTGTAATAGGAATAGAAGTCCGTAGGAATATAGGCCCGACACAATGTAAAATGCTATAGGACCTACATACCTAGGAATCCTAGTCCAAACCAGACTTGTATAAAACACATAATTTTATTGTGCTTTTTTTTCACATTCGCCCTAGAACTTGTGGGTAATATCGTGTACATAAACACTATAATTATATACCCAAGCCATGTTGGTACACGGGTATATGTGTCCTGTTAATTCAAATTTAATCCATAAAACAAGATTATTTTTCTTTCTTTTTTTCTTCAAAAAGTTTATTCCATGAAATATTTAATATTTCATGGAATAAACTTTTTGAAAAAAAAGAAAGAAAAATAATCTTGTTTTATGGATTAGCCTATTTGTTTTATTCCGTAAAGTTTTATTTTATTATTTAATCCATTTTGTTATGATATAACCGGACTTGCATTCCGGCCGGACTTGTGTTCGTTTTACACCGGTATGTAGTTTGGAGAATAAATTGTTTACCAGGCAACTAACACATGATTAAGTTAATGAATGTACCTGTCTGATAAGTAAAGGTTTATAGCAGTTTTCATATCTGAAGATTCCTTACGTAGGCGCCTAGCAATACCAAAACGTATTAAATATGCAAACAAGCAGACACACCGACACACGGACAGACAAATAGACAATCATCACCCAAATTCCAGTTCCTCCTTTATATGATTTACAAACACAACAATCATTTTTTTCCCAAAACATCTTCATAATTATTCTTGTTAATTCATCCAATAATTATACTCGAGCGTTCCTAAAATATTGAATCCATTTTATCCACGAACAATAAAAAAAAGCAAAAAAAACAATAATAATAATAATTGCGTACGTACGGACAATAAAAAAACCAGTTCAAGCGTTCGTTATTCTGCGTATGCGCATTCAACCTCTGATACCGAAACGACCGCCAAACCTCAGCCTGCTACCGAGTGTGCGCATGTAGTTTCTGTTGATATTATGAGACAATCCCCTACTGGTGTTGCATGACGTTGACGTACAACGATGTATCCTCTCACTGAAGGCCCTGCCGGCACCGCAGAACTTCTCCTTGTAGTGCCCGTAGTTGCAGACGGCGTAGCGCCCACATTGACCCCGGCACTGGTGCGCGGCTCCGTAAAAGCGGCACTGCAGCGAGGCGGAGAAACACGGAACGTCCAGAGTACACGTCTTGCTCACTCGACATTCTGAAAGGGAAATGAATCAGTTAGTTAGTTATAAACTATTTACGTGCTTATATCCAATTAAGGTTCAAGCACGTCTGTCGTGGTCACACAGTCC
>JAULBR010088830.1:0-12643 GCA_032355825.1 Melanodrymia aurantiaca
ATTTTGAGAAACACTTTTTGTCACATATTTACGTTTACGACCACAACTAGTCGTAAATGCTTTGTGAAACAGGCTCCTGATCTGCAGTCGATGAAGATTACTGCATGTGATGGGAGGAATTACTCTTGGTTGAGGATCTCGAGTGCTTCGTGAACGGCTTTGGCTTCAGCTTTGATCTTTGAAGAGTGTGATTCAGTTGGTATATGGACTGGAAGTCTGAGCATGGCTTTGGGAACGCAGAAGAAGAAGAAGTTGGTATAGATCTGGAGGTATTTTTGCCATTAGGAATTTTTATGTGGATTCTTCCTCCTCTAGTTTTGATGGCGTTTTCTGCTGATCCATCAGTGAATATATTAAGTTTTTGTCTGTGTGTTCAAGAGTGTTCAGATGGTCTGATGTAATATAATCTTTTCTGATGATGCCTGATATATCAAGAAGACGTTGAGCTGAACTATCGGGATTCGCCATATATTCACATTTATCAAAGATTTGCAATTGTTTCAGTTGTTTGGAGATGACATCACTGTGTTTCTAAGTTGAACATTTTGTTATCTGATTTGTACCTTTTTATTTCGTTTCAGTCTGTTTCTGCCGCCTTCTTACGTGGATAGGTGTGTTGGATGATATGAGAATATTTTTTACTTCTCGTTATGGATTAGAAGTTTGCCTTCCTGTCGCTCTTCTAGGGACCGAAGACAACATTTCTGCCGAATATACAATCGTGGCGTAGTGGTTAACGCATCGGGCTTAGGACTATAGTATCGGCTCCAATCCAGGGCGTTTTCTCCGAAAGGCTCAATGGGTATGTGTACTTCAACTTACACCGACCAGTGTCCACAACTAGTTTAACTAAGGCCGTGGTATGCACAGTCCTATCTATGGGAAAGTACATATAACAGATATCTTATTACTTATTAAGAGTAGCGGGGTTCCTCTACCATACTAACACTTAACTTCAGACGTGCTTCAACCGTAATTGGATATAATCACGTAAATAAGTTATAACTATCTAACTAACTAACTAATGAACACACTATTTAAAATAAATATTGTGTATCTGCGTGTATTCGTGGTCGGGCTAGTTACATCAAAGGTTAATAAATTTGAGAACTTCCCGTGACAATAATAAGTCCATTTTCAACTGGTATATAATTAAGCCTGCTTGATTGTAACTAGTGTGCATGTGTGTGTCACTGACAGAGACAATTGTTTTATTTCCCAGCAGACAACAATAGACTAACGATATTTGCATAGGATAAACCAAATATGCAAATGTGATCATGCTACACAAATTGTGTCCTATTCTTTACAAACCGTACACGACTTGGACACCGGAAAATAAATAGTTTCACAATATGCACCACTGATACCGAAAAGATCATAAACAATGAGACACACTGATACCGAAAACATCATAAACAATCAGACACACACACACACTGCCGAAATGCCATTAGATCAGAATTCTTGCAGACACTACTGATGTAATTCTATATCGTTTATCGTTTTACCACTAACGCAAACCGGCAACTGCAGAGCGGTCGGTCCCCGCAAGACAAAACTAGTACGATAGCAGACGATGTTGGGAAATCTGTAAATAGTTGGCAACTGTAAGTCACGTCACCACCACGTTGGTTCGATATGGAACGGTGTCTGCGTCCATTCCTGATCGTTTATTGTGTGGCGTTAGCTTGGACAACCATTGTTGTCGTGCAGTGTGATCCTCTCGAATTCATAGTTCGTCAAACGATCTACGGAAAGATCCGAGGATACGTGCATACGGTCCCGGAAGACGCGCGAGTGGAGAGATTCTTGGGGATACCCTACGCGACTCCACCGACAGGAAACCTCAGATTCGAGGTAAGAATTGTTGTATTTGTATTGTTTTATCTAGTATCCACGTATCTGCTTACTCTGGGATTGTTTGTTGGTCGTATGTAGTATACGTACCGCCTTTTAAAGCAAAATATGTTAATGCATATTCTAAAAAACATAATAAAGTGTATGTGTTTAACAACACCGCTGGTTAATATTGGATGTCAATAGTCTGATAGATCTTCCCTTAAACTTGTTTAATATCCGATATTTAAAAAAAAAATAGTGAAGATATATCGGATTAGGTTATATCGACACTTGGTCGCAGAGGAAACCCTCTGCCGCCACATAGGATACTCTTCTTCGAGTAACAGCCAGGGATCTTTCCCACAGACAGGATAGCACAAATCACGGTATTTTAAGACGAATGCCACCGTGCTTGGGAAGCTAATACTATTTGTAACATATTATTTCCAGCTCTTTAATATTAAACAACATCTATTTACATCTTAGTGCATACACTATCAATGTGTATCCAATCTGTTTTTGTCATCCAAATTGTTATAGTAGCTTAATGTGTATTTTTGCCCAAATCATTTGTCACGTGCCAGACAAAAGTCTAAGAACCATATTAAGCTACTACAAACACATTCGATTTACAATTATTGATATTGAAAGCAATAGGAGATAAGTAAAAGTCAATTTTAAGAATGAAAAATACACAATTTAATGAAACACATATGTGACCAGTAGCATTATCTTCACCAGAACGGTGGCATTGGGCTTTAAAACTAGGTAGCACTGTGCTTTTAAATACTATAATAATATACTTTATTTCATATCACTGATCCATAGAACATAGTATACAGATATACGTATACATGTTAAGTACAGCTAGCTATACACACAGAATAATTGATTACACCTAATACAAATAAATCATGCCAGCTTTTTACTCTCTCAGATTAGATGTATACGCTGATACCGCACAGGTGCACCATTAACTCGTTGGCGCTCGCTACAACTCTCTTAAAGAGTGGATGGTCATAATTATGTTTATGATCTTACAAATTTCATGGACAAGTTGAAGTGAACCAGTCTGGCAGACAAGGAATAAAACTACGATAAGTGTGCTGTCGATGGAATAGGCTTCCTTCCTTCAATGTGCAAGCAAGCCCAATTAAATCCATATAACTACTGAAGATTCTTGCGAGCCACGCATTAATACTGTCTGTTATGTCCACCGCGGTCCGGTGTGATAGGAATAGAAGTCCGTACGAATATAGGTCCGAAACAAAGTATATTGCTCATGGGCGACATTTTCTGAAGAAAAGTGGTGTTGTGGGTGGGGAGGGATGGTGGGGGCATGTGTTATTTATACTAAAAAGTGGGGGTGGGGTGGGCATTTGCATGTTGGTCCCCACAACTTCAAAACGTGGGGTGGGGGACATGTCCGCCCTGTCCCCCACATAGTTGACGCCCAGGATAATGGTATAGGACCTACATACCTACGAATCCTAGTCCAAACCAGTCTTATATAAAACATATAGTTTTATTGCACTTTTTCTTATATTAACTCTATAGGACTTGTAAGCAACAACTCGTTTTATGGATCAGGCTATTTGTTTCATTCCGTAAAGGTTCATTTTATTATTTAATCATTAAAACTAGGTATTGTGGCTTTAAGACTTTTAGGTGTTCTCTTATATGGGGATTCTTATAATAAATGAAAGAAAGGACACTATTTTCGGAGTTGCTTTTAAGTGTTCCTTATACGACAATGTTTCATGAATGTACGAACAATCAATTATTTTCATTATATAACAGAATCATGGTTTTCGTGTTAGCCTTGGTTACCTTTTACTTTTGCCTTGGTGTTGCATAATTATTTCAATGGACACTAAAGCCATACAATCTTGCCCTTCCGGTGTAATATAATGGGAATAGAAGCCGTACGTAGGAACATAGTTCTGAAACAATGTATATAACGCTATTGGACGTACTGTACATACCAGCCTATTACGTTCAATAGCGCGAGCGCTCTGGAACTACATGTACATGTATGTGACTGGTACCGATCGTGTACTATCACATCACATTAATTTAATATAGATGCAAATATCGGTGTCAAAACGTTTTGTCTCAGAAGCAGAACTCCCTCGCTATTGAACGCAAGGCACGACTTGCATAAATAACATAGTTTTATTGAGTTTTTGTTCTTACATTATTGCCAGGACTTGTAGCTAATATCTCGTTTTATGGATCAGAATATTGATTTCATTTCGTAAAGATTCATTTTATTATTTAATCCATTTTTCTGATATTACTTGCATTCCTACCGGACTTGCGTAATTATTGTAAAGGTCGCGCAGTCTCTGTGGATTGTAGCGTACTAACAGATCGGAATGGAAAGTAGACGAAACACAACGTAGTTTATGTTTCTAGGTCTTATCACATTAAACCATTATTCCGTTAAACAAAAGTTTTTCGTAGAATTTTTTTGGGAAAACGTCTTCCAAGCCAGAAAAAGACGCTATACTGAACACTTCTCCAAAATGTAATATTTATAAGCATTTAACAGAAAGGTTATATTTACAATACTGTCTAAGAAATATTCATTACCTCATCCATCATTACTAAGTTTCCATTGTCATCTCACACGCAAGAACGATATTATGGAATTGAAATATCTGAACGGAAATGTCAGATGTGAGATCTTGATGATATAGAGCCAAAGGATGAATATAATTTTATTTTGGTTTGTGCATTTTACTTACATTTTTGCTCTATTTATGTTAGCAAATAAACAATTACAATTACAAAATACACCATGCAGAATACATCTGAATGAGATCCTATAATAACAAAGGTTAACAAAATTGAACCTTTTGTAATCATCAGAGACCTGAGTAAGCTTTTCTTAAGGCCTTTTTCGCGCTGATTTCAGATCTGACTTCAGTTTGTCTGTAACACTTCAGGGGCAGTATTTATCAAGCGACTTAAGTCAGAAATAAGACTTAAGTGTAAGAAAAAACTTAAGTCTCTACGATTGAGACTTAAATTCTGAGAAAAAAACAACCCCTAGACATAAGTTTTTGACGTTTTTGACTTAAGTCTTAAGTTTCCTCCTGAGGGGTCTTAAAAATTCTACAAAAACTTGAGCTTACGTTGTCTTACCTTATTCAATTTAATGAAACTTAAGTTAAACTTAAGAAAAACTTAAGTTGTTTGATAAATACCGCCCCAGGACTGGTATGGATGTCAGTTTTGGATATATCTCTAGGTATAGTCCGAAAGTCGTCCAGCCAAAAAAATATTCATCTAGACCCTTGTCAGTTATCTGCCTAGGATGTTTTGGCGATCTGCCGAAGCGTAGGCGACTGTTCGGTTGAGGCCACCACTGTATACATGTAGTGATGATGTGTTTTATCTTTTATATGCATAATGGTACACAACTTTTCTCATCACTGGCTTTAGTTAGCCAGCTTGGTTTTACATCATTGCTTTTCATTATCACCATCGATCACAGGCACCAATTAGGCCATCTTACAGGTCTACATGTGAGAAAGACGAGGCCATGGAGCATGTTAAAAAGTGTTGGGGGTGGGGGAGAGGGGGTGGGGTGAGGTGATCCATATGTGAAAATTATATGGTAAAAAAATCATTTTGGTAAAAAAATAATTAAAGTTTTGGGGTTGTGGCCCTCCTTACTCCATTACCCCTGAAAATTGAGTTCTTCAAAATACATTTTAGGATTAGCATCTACATTTGTAGGATTAGCATCTAGAAGTGTAGGATTAGCATCTTCAATTGTAGGATTAGCATCTGTTAGGATTAGTATCTAGAATTGTAGGATTAGCATCTGCAATTGTGAAATGATTAGCATAAGAAATTGTAGGATTATCGTCTGGAATCGTAGGATTAGCATTAAATTGTTGTTTAACAACATAGTAGGATTAGCATATGCAATTGTAGGATTAGCATAGATATACAATTGTTATAGGATTAGCATCTGCTAATTAGGGAAGGATTAGCATCTACAATTACCGTAGGATTAGTTATAACTTCTTTTTGTCTAAAATTAAAAACGTTTTCTGCTATCCATGGTATTATTATGGAGAATAATTGACATTTTTACTTTTACTTATTATATCAATGTAGTTTTTATAATTTTTTCATTTCATTAAGTGCCATTGCGAATGCAATTTATTTGTAAAAAAAAAAGTGCTTCATGAAAATTATTGTTGAAAATAACTTATCGATGTTATTGTTTTAGTGCTAACCAAGTTCGGCAGTGTAACATCTGTCGTCTATAGAATAAGAGGAAAATCCCTGAGTGTTTTGTTACATCACAATTTATCAGTACGGGTTGATAAAAATATAAAATCCTAAGCTTGCTGAAGACTTATACTTTTATCAATAAGTGCTGATAAATTATGATAATTATCGCAAGATACGAGGTTATTCTTTTTATCATTGATTATCTGTCTAATTAGGATGATTATTAACAGTGTACCTTTAAGAAGAATGGTGGAAATTAAGTTTTGAGAATTGGCCTTTTATTTGTCGGTGTTTTTTAAACGTTTTTCATTGTACAAGTACTCTTAGACTCAGGGGAGATTACTCTGAGGAATCTAAACATTTAGCTCGGTTTTGAATAGTGTACCAATTATTCTTTCTACTTCAGTCTTTAGTTTTTATAGTTTTTAATTAATTGTTTTTAACGTTCTTTATTAATTACATTTTTTAAAATCAATATTCACACACATTCTAATTAGCACTTCATTGAATGTGTTTATCGAGTTTTAACTGCATACTTTGATAACATTTCGCAACAGATTTTCTTGTCATTATTAAGACAATCTATTTAGAATTTTCTTTAAAATATTTTATATTAAAATTGTTCTAATGAAAGGTCACCTAGACATGACCTGTAGTGAGGTTCTGTTAGATCCTAAAACAAACATGAAAAGCATCTAAATTTTTATCAAATTTCTGTTTAAAATGTCTGTCAATTATATCTCAACTTTTTGAAGAATTTTGAGTATGAACTTGAATATGAACTTGAATAAAAAAACGAAAGGATTTTGAACTACATGTACATGTATGGTCACAAATTGGATTGAGGTATTTAAAAAAAAAAAACTTTTTTTATAGGCATTTTTTGAAACTAGAAAATGGATTTTAATGTTTTTAAAAATTTAGTTACAAATTAAAGAGATATCTTAATATTTGTGTACTAAAATTTTAGAAATTCATTAGTTGGAGTTTTTTTCTTTTCTTTCGTACTATGAATGTTGCATTTGAAACATTTAACTCGGTTGTAAGTAGAAAATGGGCAGATTTCTAGTATTTTAATTTTATCAATGAAGGGATTGGGTGTAAAGTTTAATGCCAAATACTTAGTGTCAATAGTGTCTGTTACTCCTGCTATTGTGTAAATAAAATCTTGGTCAAACCGAACTGTTTGATTAAGATTTATAAATTTCGAATTGCAATTCTTCAAAAGTATCACCATGCATTCTTTCTGCATTTGAGCGGGGGCGTAGCTCAGTGCAAGAGCATCCGCCTGAGGTTTTATAGATACAGTCATGGATCACTGGTTGGAATGGGAAATAAACCAACATGTCCACTGAGGAGGATCGATCCATCGACCTATGAAACCTCAGGCGGACGCTTTGCCGCTGAGCTACTCCTCCGTCCCATGTGTAACGAAAATTAATAATATAGGGTCAATAAACTGACTCATTCCCTTTAATAGAGATGATAAAATGTTATTTGTTATTGCCAGATATATATTTATTGTTACGTAAATATAATCTATTTTATGTGTAGTGCATACATGACTTTATATCTTATTCATTTACCCATCCAAGCATTATATGTGGTGATAAATAAACATACGTTATATTACTGTCATTGAAATCATGTTTTAATTTGCATTTTTTATAATACTGGAACTGTGAGTAGGGAAAAAACCATGTACTTATTAATATGTATAAATTATGTAAATTGTACACAATATCAAGAGTTATGGAGACCAGTTACCTCCCTTGTTTTGTATTGTTGAAGATTTAATATGCGGCATGGATATACTACACGTAAATAAAAATGTGTTCAAATTATGTTATTCGCTCTGTTCAACAGAAAAGGGCTTTTTTGGTTTTGATAAATTTTTGTTCATTTGTCTATGTATCTGTGCGTATGTTATTCATTCCGGAAAATATGTGTATCCTGCCATTGAAAACATAAAAAATATGCAAATACAAATATTTGTTGTGTATTTCTCGTATTGTTACCGATTTAGTCCCCATGGGATGATCATTAGAGTTTTAGCTTGTTATAGATAAAAAAAAAAAATTTTAACGACGCCACTAGAATCGTTAATGGATGTCAAACGCATGGTTATATCGACACTTGGTCACAGAGGAAACCCCTGCTGTCGCAACATAGACTACTCTTCTTCAAATAACAGCAAGGGCTCTTTTATGTAAACTACCACCGACAGGATAGTACACACCACAGCCTTTGATGGACCAGTTATGGATCATTATATAAATATCAACAGAAATTGCCTCTTTTTCGTTGTACGAATGATGCCACAAAACATGCAACCAAATAGTTCAAACACTTCTAATGTCACTGCTATTGTCTGCAGATACAGCAGTGTGGAAACGCTTGGCGCCCATAACGGTTATGTAAAACTAGAGAGATCAGCCTGTGTCAACTATGACCATCCCCCTTTAACAAGTGGATTGTTTCCGTCCTCAGTGGCGGATCCAGAAAATCCATTTAGGGGGGCCACAATGAAGCATCTACATGTAGTAAGAGAAATTTCAAAACCAACGTAAAAAAAATGATTTTTTGTATTCGAAGTTAACGATTTTTTTTTGTTTTTTGTTTTTTAACTGAATGTAGAATTTGAAGGAAAGTTTAACTTTCTTTTTTTCTTTTCTTTTTTTTTTAAAGATTTTATTGGCAGTGAACAGGTTGAGGGCCATGTTCACTGCCTTACACATAATAAATGAATAATAATGATTATGGTAAAATGTACGATTTTATTAAAGAAAACAATTACATGTATACACAAAAATGTCAAAATATTTCATCTGTAAGTTGTAAACTTATACAAACATTTAATACCAAGTACTACAATCTCTTCATAATTCTCTGGTTTGCTATGAATGTTTAAGAGCACATGTACTATATTTGTGCATTACTTATACATCTTATACCAAAACTGTCTAAATATTTAAATATATCTTTGTTCTGAATACACTGTCTATATATATATATATATATATTTCTGTTAATTATGTTAGTATGTCAAAATCTTCCTCTTCTATAATAAAATTACTAAAACATTATAGTGCATTTTTACACAATGCTGGGTCCAGGGGATATTTTTAACAAATTGTGACAACACACAATTGTATCACACACATAATCTGCATATACTGTAAAACAGGTATTATTCATATCTGTAATTTTATGCATTTGTATTTTAACCGCAAAAATTACAATCTTATAAATAATTATTAGTAATATGCTATGCATTGAAAATGCAACATTTCCTTGTTCGCAACACGAAAATGACATATTGGTAATTGTTTTTTTCCAAATCGCAAAAATTTACAGTCACTAATATTACCCATTTTACAGTATTTGATTGCATTTCCAAGCTGTAGCCAAGATTTTCTACAGGGGATACAATATGGTGTATTTTAAACAATTATCCTAGCAGTAGATCATTCAACCCTCCTATCCGACCCCTGCAAACGACCCCGAGAGATCTCTGTAAATGTTAGCTTCAAATTGCTCACAATGCACAAAATGAAATCCCCTTTTCAAAAACGAATTGGGGAGCATGATCCCAACCCGTGCATGCTATTTTTGAAAAGATAATAATTAATGAAATCCCTGCTCATGAATACAGTAAGATGAAAAAACTATATCAGGTGAACACAGTGGAGGTATGATACAATGGTACAGTATTGTACTGCGATATACGAGGCCTGTGATACAATCAGACTTGTCAACCCTCCTGTTTTCTATAGGAACCTTCTGTTTTTTCATCATTGCTCCGTTTCTCTTGTAAAATTAAAATTTTCTAAGAATACCCAAATTCTTATCTACCTTTTAAAAAACCATGTGACAAGTGTTTTATTTGCCCACTTTGAATGATTTCAGTTTCCGATATCATGATTTATAATAAGCTGAAGTGTTTTGAGTGTACAGTTTTTTAATCATTGTTTGCCTAAATAAGAATTGTAGGATAGTTGGAGTTGTAAAATGGTATTTTATTCTCAGTTTACATTTGTTGTCATTATTATGTCTACAGAACATATGTAAAACAATGTTTTCAGTGTTTATTTATTTTGTAATATGAATCTCCTGTCTTTTAGTCTAATCTCCTGGGTTTTTTGGGCCGTGTCTCCTTTTATGCCAGGGTTCAAGGTTGACAGGTCTGGATACAATGTATCCATAACAATCTGATTATAAATAGCAGAGTTACAAGTACATGTACCAAGACTCCATGTAATTACTAATTATAAGAATAAAGACGTAATAATTATTAAGTAATGTTTGGGACAAATTGTGAAGTTAATACATTCTCTTATATACTTGTGCGATTTTAAAAAAAAATTAATGAATTCATTAACTTTCATACTAAACTTTACATAGAGCAAGCCATCACAGGTTGAGTGTTTGTGATACATATCTGTAAGAGGGTGTCACATTTCAAAAGTGTGTTAGATGTTGAAAAATTATAAATCTCTGCGAAACACAGAGTAAAATACAAAGTAAAAATCTTATTCAAACGAATGTAAAAAAGTGCAAATATGTAAAAGAAATGACATTTGTAAACATTATTATACAAGTATATTAACTATATAGAGATGATTTTATATTCTAATATTGCTAAATTTAAAACTACTATGATATATAATAATATAGAACAATGTTTTCAAATATGTTTTTTGCTAGTTACCATACAAACTGCATAAAGCGTTTTAATCAATAATTTATTGCATGTAAAATGTTAATGATTCACAGCTTTATACCAACATAACTCTTTTTACATTACACCACTTAAAGGGAACCTCTCAGGTTGATTTGCTGCCAAATATATTTACTTTGTTAAGCACCTGCTACTATGTCAAGCATTTATAGAAAACATCCTTTTTCAACATTATATTAAATGTTATATACATTCCCATAAATATGACATCTGCATTTATATTACATTGAAATTGCATACTATATCTCTTATACATATTACAAATGTATCACCACAGAAATGTTTATGGATTGTCTAAACATACTGACTAATTTAAAGCAGATGCAGCTGGTGTCAAAACACAGAGATAGGTTTTCTAGGCATGTAATACAAAACATTTTCAAAATTAGAAGAAAATAAGAAATGAAAATTTTATGTGATGGTAGATTAAAATAATGTTTACATCATTTGATATTTGTCAGTGTACCAGCTGATATAATAGAATTATACTATCTGAATACATAAGCCTCATTTACACAAGCATTATTTTAACCTGGTTTAAAAATAACATGGGCTAACGTAACCCACACTAATTATGTGCAATGTCTACATGAAGCAAGATGAAGTCAGTTATGTTTAGAAGAATTAAAAGTGTATCTCCATAATATGATGTCATTGATATTTTGTATAAATATTTAATTCTGGTTAACCCATTACACGGGAGCTAAATATATGTTGGTTAAAGCGGTCTGGCCATGGTTCAATCATGGAGTTAAAATAACTTAGGTTAACTTTTAGCTCTGCATTGTAAGCTGCACATTTTTCATCATGTACATGTAGATGTATAAACTAGGTTAAAATTCCTTGTGTAGACAGGCCTATTGTTGTTATTGCACATTTTTTCTGTTGAATATTCAACAAATTATTTAAGCACCACATGATTATTTGCTACCAAAAATATTTATTATTCAATAGCATTTGTATTAGTAATAAAATAACATTTTGATTTTAATTCCAAACACATTAAGCCTTAAACAATTCAATGAATAATTTTTAAAAGAATGATTCCAACCCATTTTATTACAAAATCACAGAATCATTTGCATAACAAATATGCATTTTATAAATATAATACCAGCTTACTAGTTTTAGGAATGAAGATACTCCCATTTTTGTTAGCATCTGTAACCAAATGAAGTTGGTGTGGGTTTTTACCACAGTATTTTGTGTTCTTATATTATATATCACAACAGATCAATTTAGACAGTTAATATTAACTCGCCAAAGAAATACAAGTAATAAACGCAAAATTTCTTTACATTCTTTAAATTGTTGAAACATCAGTAAATATTAATTTCAAAGTCTACATCTAGTAGCATTCTATAATACATGTCATACTGTACAACGATAACATCAATGCAACAAAATATAATTTAGTTGAAAAAAAGTATAATTTAATAATAGTATAATAATTATTATGTGTGTATTACTGATCTAGCAACATTAAAGTTCCAAATATGAATAACAGCCAGTATATTGTTGGTGGTTAAACGGAAAAACATCTTACATCATTGACAACATAATATAAACAAGTACCGTAAATACTCAACAAAATAGAATCACAGTTTTCAAATAACACTGCACTGGTTAATACTGCATAGTGTTCTGCATACACTGTAACACATCAATAGTATATTCTAATTCAACAAGTTTATAATGCTAAATCTGATTGGACCAAGGTTAAAAATTATCGTGGTAAAACCTACGATATACCACCGGAATTTTTAAGGAATACCGGAAATGAAATTTAAGAGTATTAAGCATAAA
>JAULBR010088841.1:0-12643 GCA_032355825.1 Melanodrymia aurantiaca
GACGTCCAATAACCGCTGATTTATAATCAATGTGTTTCTAGTGGCGTCGTTAAATAAAACAAACTTTACTTTAATTCTCTTTCCACTCTGTCTTGTGCAGATATACGCATTTGAATATTTCAATGGCTTTTTCTTTTAGGTAAATAAAAACCGCACTCTATCCTAAGCAGACTGTAGCCAGTGGTGCCTGCCCAAAGCTATTAATGTGTATCACAACTGCACGCGGACGTAGCGAGCTAAATGTTTTAGAAATCATTGATTTGAACATCCACACCACACATATATATATCGCGCGTGTGATTATTTCAATGGTGTATAATATGCCACACCGTGTTACCCAGTTTTATAGGATACATCCATAGTTTGATATAGAGAGGGAAGTAAATTAGCGCAAGAAGTTCAAGACGTGAAGTGGGGAGGGGTGTAGATTCTCCTTAGTGAACCCGTTGGACCATTTGATCCTGTCTGTTAGGAAAATGCACATAAAATACCCCTTGTTGTTATTCGGTTAAGGTAGCTTATGTGGCGGCAGAAGGTTTCTTCTTAGACTTTATTCCGTCATAACATTGTGTTTGACATCCAATAACTGCTGATTATTCATGAATGTGCTTCATTGGTGTCAAGAAACAAATCAACTTTTTAAATTGGATATACAAATATAGGTACTTAAGTAAAGTTAAAACAAAAGCTAACAATTATGACCAAAATCGAATAGTTAACGTTTCGGATTATAAGCGTCGTGAAGAGTGAAACAGTTTGATTTGCTGGTGCGTCACCATGACAGCTAGGTAATCCGGCGAGATTGTCTAAATGAATAAACATTACATGTGTAGCGTACGACGATTACCAAGTAGGAGCCAATGCTAGAAATCTCGCTCAATATGATCCCGGGGAATCTTGTCATATTAAATAAATGGATATGCTTTACGAGAGAAACGATTTTTGATTTTCCTCTGATAGGAAGTATTAATTTTACGCCGTCAGATGGTTTAAGCAAATCATACCATATCAGGTTTCAGAGTTTTGCAATTTCGTGTGCTTTATGGTAGCGATTATTTTCTTCTTTGTGTAGAAGAAATTCGACGCTTGCGGTAAAACTAAGACCATTAACGTCCGCAGATTGCCAAGTACAACACAATTGTTCCCTAATTATAATTGCAGTATGCGATGACCGATAACCATTTTGTATTCCGAATCGATGGACATTGACAATACGTTCTATTCGCTTCATTTAATCTATATAAACATTTATATCAAATGCAATTGTTGTCAAAATGTCGTTGGGTTGGGTAATTTTTGGTGTACTTCCATCAGAGAACTGTTCAAGCACACCTGTCATGGGCACAACCTTTGATTTCGCCAGAGTTCTGTCAGACAGGTCAAATTTCGTCTGCAATTACGCATTTTATCGTTGCAATTAAGACAGTGGACAAACAACATGGCTGTGCTTACGACGGGTACCACCTGTGGAGCAGAATACTGTCATCTTTTGCGAACACCTGGTATCTTCACTGCTTTGAGTACATGCGATCTTAACTTTATCCCTTTAACCCTGTCTTGTACAGAGATACGCATTTGGCCATGTCATTATTTTGTCGTTTAGATTTCAATAAACTAAGGCCAAGATTATTATTCATTTTCCACATCTGTCATTATTTTCATTTGCAGTCCAAGCTCTTGTCGATCCTATATTGATCCGATGAAGATAGGTTAATTTACAAACGTCAAACTACAATTAATATTAATAATTTGTATTATTTTCTATATTTACAGGTTTTTAAGTCGGTGTGTCTGCGTAAAATGCCCGCAGCTGCCGAGCAAACAATAATGTTTTCGTTTATTTCTTTCAGATGAGACCAACGGCTGAGATAATCATTTATTTGTGGCTCTTCATCAAAGCTGCCGACTTTACAGGTATGATTTAGTGGCGATGTCAGGTCACAGTAATTCGTTTGATCTTCAATCAAAAGTCATACTGACATCTGAGTTTATGTCTATTTACCAATGTGACATTCATCAAGTATATAGGGACAAACTGGATAGCAAGTTAACGATATAGTCTGGGAATGACTATAATTTTGCACTTAGTCATCGATACAGGAAAAACCTTAAAAGAACTCGAAGTGCAGACTGACAAGAAGCTCTCTCACAGTAGTATATTGTATGGCGTCCATAAAACCAGATGAACTGGACGGACGCCTGGTGGCTCGATGAACTAGGATTAGCATGGGGTCATGCACGATGTGGATATTGCTCGGTGGACTTGTTTTTTTTTATCACCCATCCACTAGACGGCACATGTAGACCAATATATATATACGTAGTGGATAGTCCTAGTGAAACGGGCTCAATTCTGTAGGCACTGGGTTCGAATCTTATCTAAGGCAATGGCGTATTTTCCAACCCAAGAGCCCGTGTCTTTTTCGTGCTGGGGTGTCTTTAAAAATCAATTCATTCAAGAATCAATTCGTTCAATTTCTAGAACCGATTCCCAACCAAGAATGAGGATTCTTATAAACTTAAATGAAAAGTGTCCAACAGCGAGCCAACACATGTAATGCGTCACCAAATTCGACAATATGCACTTTCATGGGAAAGACATAATTGAATTGATCATTAACATTGTCTGTTATTTACAAAAATGACTTATACGTATCTTGTTCATGTCCCTGACCTGCATTACGATATTTGAAATCGAAGGTACATGTGGGGCCTAATTTCCAGATTTGGACGTCAAAGACTGGTGATATTATAATTTATATAGATCTATAGGAATGTGTGAACCTCAACTGAATCGTTACCATATCACTTACACTGACAACACTGTGCGAAAAAAAATTCCACATAGTATACGACTGCGAATTTATGGATACTTACATGTAGGTAAAATATGAGAGATGAGAATTTTGCTATTGAACAATCACTAAAATGTTCATGCTGTGGTTCACCATGTGTTTCCTGCAGAACTCTTGGTTCTTGGTGGTAACGATAGCTATATTAATATCCAAAACAATTAAACTGATTAAAGTTATATACTACACCTGCTACCTATTATCCGCTGTAGACAAATTTAATGTAGCATCTTATTTTAATCAGATTGACAATATTAACTTCTATCTTTTCGTTTCTCACCTCCCTTTTCCTATCTTAAATAGTTCCTTTGTGGCAGTAATTTGTTTTATTGGTTTTTGTGAGACCTTTTGGGAGAGGGGTGAATGGGAGGATAGTATGTATAATTATATAGTTGTTGATTATATTTCGGATTCGGATTCGGATTCGGAATAAAAATGTACGTGCCTATATCCAATTAAGGTTCAAGCACGCTGTCATGGGTACGCAAACCAGGAGGCTGGACTGCCTGTTCAGAACAGAGAGATGATTAGATGATTATTATAATTATTAAAAGCGCATACATGTAAGTGTTTATTGGTGTGTTGACAGTGAATGCAGCAGCCTGTGAATTCAAGAGCAGACTAAGAGACAAGTGGTATTTTGTGGGCCAGAACAGAAACTCGTACCTACGAATCCGGAAAACAGCCATTCAGTTTCGTGTTGGTCGACATGACCGAATTCGCTTTAAATGTGTGCGTAACACAGGGAATATCTACTTGGTCAAGTAAGTATGTGTATGTCATAACTTATTATTACACAGTGGCGGAACCAGGGGTGTTGCCAGCGGGGTCTAAACATGCAAGGCACGAGGTGTCTTGCTTCTTACTCGAGCGCGGCAAGGGGGTGGGGGAGGGGGGATCCGAGAGCATGCTAAAGCTAGAAAGTTTGAAATATAGATCTATGGCCATTTCTTCACATCTGAAAACAAAATTGCCATTTTTGAATCATGATTTTAGATTATTTGAATGGATTTTTGTGTTATCACCCTTTTTATCTTCACCCAAACTGAAGCCTAACACATAAGTTAAGCTTGTATTTCATAAGAATAATGGGATTACAAAAGTCATATACATGTATATAATTTCTGCTGTTTGGTGTACTAGTATGTCGGCTCTTATTATTATATAGATTATTTTTATATTACTTTACAATATAACACGTTTTCCTGATGTGACAATCTAGTTAATGTCTCTGGATTCGGACATCAAGTCATTTATATTAATTAGTGTAATAAAGATGTAATAGATCTATCTAGTAGTAGTTGTATAGTGTACACGTACATGTATATGTGAAGATTACGCAAGTTGGCACGCCTGACATGCTGCATGTTAGACACTTAACACGGCAATGGTGTCACCTGTACAGACACACAGCGTCAATTACAACCTCTTACCTGACTTATTGCGTCCTTAGTTGCAATGGTAACTTAGAGAGAGAGTCACTATTGTACACTATTTGGCCAATATATATCCAATATTATGCCAGAACCATCATACTTCTCTTTGTATTTGTTGATGTATTGAAATACCAAAATATACATGTCACCCATATAATTATTATATAGATCTAGACCAAACGCACGCTACCAGTACGTATCTAGGAATAAAGTCACAAAATGGGCAGGCAGTCGAGGCAGCTGGACTGTGTGTCTGGAACAGACATGCTTGATCCTTAATTGGATATAAGCACGTAAATAAGTTATAACTAACTAAAATGAAGTCACAAACCCTAGTTTACTAACCCTAAACTTATAGCTCTAATCCTTAAACCTTAAATCTAGCTCCAACCATAAGCCTAATGATCTTGTTCACACTAGTTAACTAAAGCTGTGACTTTCCCTGTAAATACATTCCAGGATTCATATGCACATTTTTTCGTACGTTTTTGGTCTCTAACTTCAAGAAACAACGAAGCTTAACAGGGTAAATAAGCGCATTCTTTGCTGTAGCTGTTCTGGCGACCGCAGACCTTTTTTCGACAAAGTGTTCGAATACCACCAATGAATTTAAAGCATTTACATTTTTAAAATATACCTAATTATTGTCACTTCAGGAAACCGTTGTTCGAGCCTGGTATGGACGCTGTGCTGTGTATTGGATTCAGTTACATAGCCGACCACCCAGAGGCGGAATACAGTCTCGTCAGACTCATGGGTAGGTGTACACTATGTTATCATCGATCTCAACACAATACACGGTACCTTTTAACACTCTCAATCACCAAGACCATCGCCAAACGATTCCGCTCTGCTGCATCTCCAGACAATAGCGTCACTTTTAAAATGTGTTAACTATCCAGGGGCATGTTTTGGTGATCGATTCACACGTTATAGAACGAGTAATTTGACGTAATATAATGATATTTTTATATTGCTGTTGATCAATGTTTATAATCATACATGTATAATAAATGTATGCAATCATGTAGATAAACAACGAGTGTTTTCTCTTCTGTATAATATTATACGCAAACTCATCTTCGTACGATTGGCTTCATGCCTTCGTCACGTGATCCCAATTTTCCCCGCCAACATGGTGATTGACCCTCTATATAGCTGGTGGACATCTTGAAATCGAAAGACCTATCCTCCTCAGTAAACCTGTTAGAACCGTTGTGTTATCCCGTTCCTTGTGTCCACGACTCGAACATCAGTCACACTGTGGTTGTGACGTATATTTACCAGTTTGACACCCACTAGCTGGGACACGTGCCAGTAAACACTCATTATTCATTATGCAGTCTGTAGAACTAGAATAGTTTATCGAGAATAAAGTCGGGGTTCTTTTTTGTTGCGCTTTTCATGCCAAACATTGGTGAGTGATTCTCTTTAAAGATTGGGCATGATGATTATACTTGCCATGTTTATAATACTTCTCAAACGTACATGTCTCTGTTGAATGGTAAATACGACTCTAGCTATAGCCAATTATATTTGTTTTGTTCTGCCAGCGCCAGGTCTTGGTTCTCACATCATGAGTCCTCGATTACTAAGACACCGGACAAAACTGACCATCAACAACACCTGTAAGTTCGTGCATGGTGGAGGCAGACGGCACTTCAAGTTCATCAAGAGACGCAGTAAGAATCCACGCAAGATTATTTGTTGATATCGAGACGTGTAATAATAATCATAATTATTATGTATCTAGCCAAACTTTGCCAAAATTACAAGCATAATTGAGTTTCTTTAACTAAGCTGAATTAAACATTCTTCAAAATTTGTCATAAATAGAATAAGTACATGTATGTGTGTATACATAACACATTAGACTACTTGTACCCAGTTTGTATAAATAAATGACGCGCATGTGCTCGCAGTAAGTTCTACAGTATGGTCATGGATTGCTTCAATAAAGTGTTTTGGACACTGAACGGCAATCGTGACGGTTTTCGGTTTGTTTGGATTTATGTTTTGTTACAAATATAAAAAGATACAATGCTAGTTCTATGAAGTGCGCCACCGTGTTGGCTCATCTATTGCTACTGGTAACATAATTTCTGGCTCAAGGGCCATTTTTGTTATTAAAATAAACATTTACTAACATCTTATTGCTTACAGAATAAATATAATTATGTATATCCAATACTTTTGCAGTAACTTAATATGGTCTTTGGTCTTTTGCCTACAATAAATTGGCATGGCAGACACCAATTATGTTAGGCAAAGGTTTACCTTAAGCTAATACTAGTATAACTACATGTACAGTGTACATGTATTTGGATTACTAGAAACATATTGGATATCTGTATATTATTGATATTGTAAACAATAAAATGTAAGTATATATATGCTCCATTAACCAGAAATATGTTGTAAATAATGTTACTAGCTGCTCAAGCACGGGCACATTCCTGTTTGAAACTAGGCATTGTGCATTTAAATGTCTTCCTTCAGAACCTGGTTGCCGTTTCCCCAAGAAGCTGCACGGTGATTGGAACTTCACTTACCGCAAAGCTCGCCACCTGACTATCAATCTGCGCAATATGACACTGGTCCTGCTGACTGGCGAAAACGTAACTTTTCAGTGTTACACTCGCGACAATGGACTTTATATTGTAAGGTAACTAAAAACGCCTATTTAACACATTTATATTATTTGTACAAACAGCAGTGTGAACCATGATGGGCGTCACTTGGTGGGAGACAGGGCGACATTCATGGGGACAGTGCCCCTGTCCCCCCCCCCAACTTGTTGGAGTGGGGGACCAACATGCAAATGCCCCCGCCCCACCCCTCCACGTTTTAGTATAAATAACTCATTACCACGCAGTAATGTATTGTATACCATACATGTAACCAGAATGCACCAAAGACAACTGTTCTGGGCGAAAGATGGTTGCTGAACAAAAAAATTGTCACAAACTTTTCATAAAATGACGGCAATGCTGTATACTCTATCTTGTAAGGAAACCAAGTCAGTATATCACGCATTCTAAATTGGTTGACATACATGTAGTACCGGTAAATCTAATATTACGTGATGGCAATAGACCCTAGATCATTATCCACACCAGTTAACATGCATTGATGAGCAGATTTAGTGATGAAGTACTTATTAAACAGGATCATAACGTAAGAGCTGTTTTGAAATTATTACACCACTTAGGTAACTTATGGAATCTATTCCAAATGCAACAATTTCAAAACATCGGTATTAGTCGTGCAGGATTACACAAAGTTTTGGACGGGAGGGCATTAAATTGTATAAATTATATGCTCTAAAACATATACTTGCCCAAATATCTGCAAAATTGGGGCGGGGGTAATGGGTGAGTAGGATATGTCCCTTTCCTACGTCATTGATATGTAATAAAAATTATATTTTTAAAAAGTCTTAATGAAAATCATTGCACAAAATATAAATGTAGCTGTCTTACCGATTTGCTTGCAGAACACGTGGTTTTCGAAAAAGCAACAATGACGGCGTCTTGTGTTTGAGAATTGATGCCTTACCTGATGATCCATTTTACGACTTTGAAATGTCAAGACTGAACGGTGTGTTATTTCATTTCTGTAGCATGTTGTGCACTGAACATCGTTTTTTGCGCCAGTGCCTGTTCTTTTTGTGTACCGGTATTCAAATAGTTCCTAACAAAACTACAATTATATCATTAATACAATTTATTATATATATATATACTTTTATACATAGTTCTATTTAGCATATTATGTAATGTAAGTAAATTAACTCTTCGAGTAATAATTTATTATGTATTATAGTACATGTATATTAGTAACATAATAATGTAAACTATAAAATTGTTAATAGACCGACGTAAATAATTACCATTGGCTTACAATGAAATCATATGGCGGTGGCGGTTTCGGAGATAATAGCTACTCTCTCCCCTACCAAAAAATAAAATGTTCTCCCTATTTGTTCTCTGAATAATAAATAATAGATGATGTTGGCGAAAGTCCCGTATTACTCCCAATTTTCAATTCTTGCACTGTCATTTTTATTATAGCCTTCGATAGATATATAGACCTATTTTTCATAGATCATAATATAGTTTTTCTTCTCTCCCACATAGGTGGCGAGGAACTTGATGATCAGTTAATGATGGTTCCCCGTTATAAAACTGTTTACCTACATCGGGACTGTGACTGGATAGACAGCCCTGCCAGACCACACTACCTGTACCCACTGTAACTCACATACAACTATATCAATGAGTATTCAATATATGATGGTTCCCAGTTATAAAACTGTTTACCTACATCGGGACTGCGACTGGATAGACAGCCCTGCCAGACCACACTACCTGTACCCACTGTAACCCAGATATCCAATGAGTATTCAATATATGGAGTCGTACCCAGCTATAAAGCTGTTCGTCTGGGATAAGACTTTGACTGGATGTATACGTCCCAAAAAGCATTTATATATAATTATGACATGTAGCCACTGTAATTCAGACGCATGCATTATCATTCAAATGATGATGGTACCTACATGAAGTTACATGTATCAAACTGTCCATGTGTACAGGATCTGAGCAGGGCCACCAGACAACGGTATAATACATAATTTTATACAACGTATACCTTCTGTAGCCCTACGAGTACCATTACTCCAACACCATTCGACTGAGTTGCCACCACAGCACAGTTGAACACCACGAACAAAATTATTTATATCATGTATTCTACAAAGAATATTAAGGCTTGAACATTTGTCTTTGTAAAACATTTGTAACTAGAATATAACATCAGTAGGCCTATTAATACACCAAAGAATTATGGAGTTGAGAATAAACTAACTTAGCCCTTTAATCCAAGACTAAATAATTTTCTTAGAACAACTGGCGCCGATGTACCATGACAGTATTATATATAAACGTAGCACGCAAATACTATGAAATAGAGGCCTAAGTACTACGCATCTACAATAATTATATATCTTCACCACTGTAATTACCACTGTAATTCTGCAATTCATCATAATTATGGAGAGAAATCTTACTGTTGCAGTGCCACTACGTCGGTCAGTATAATACCACACTATATGCATGGAGTCAAGCAAAGGAAAGTTTGTATTAACACACCACGGCGTGTGTAGACTGATAATAGGTATCAATTGAATTGTACACTTTCAAAAATAGTGTAGTCATATAATATAGAACATCACAATCAACTCTTCGTTGTTATCACAAACAATCCCAAAATCACACTCCAAATGCATGTAAAACTACAGATGTGAAGGGAACGGAGTTCATTGCAGTAAGAACGCCACTAAACACAAGAAGTTGTAATTTTACCAGACAGTAAAATCTCTGTATTAAATTTATTTCATTTTGTAAATTATGTGCAGCTTTTTTGTACTCTTGTATAACCAGGCGCGGATCTCTGCATGTGTTAAAACAATATGATGACACCACATTTCTTATAAAAACGTTTTGATGAAAATACCACGTCATACACCAGATGTGGTTGATGCAGAAAATGTTCGAAGATAAATATTATTAATTCGTGCCTGGTGTCTGTGATTTGAATCATTATTTTAACAGTGTTGCCCTAATACTTATTATGATTCGTGTTTGGTCATTTATATTGATCTTACACTTTATTATGTTGGATTATGCAATAAAACTTTGTATTATTTTGATGTCTGTGCACTTTGTCGTGATTGCAATGAATATTATATTCCTACTAAAACAAATTAAAGTAACTTTCTCATCACACAGGCGTACTAGTAGTTAAAATTTAATGTCTTCTGAAATACTGTTAAGTGTTTCAGAAGACATTAAATTGTGTGTATGGAAAGTAGCTACGATGTTTGTGTGGGGGAAGGGTGGGGGGGGGGGTGTCAGATGAATTCTTGGAACGAACGAGCGAACATGGAAGGCGCAAGACTGCAGTAGGGAGCATGCCCCCACCCCAAAACGCTCCCCCCAACCAGAAGACATTTTGATATTTTTTAACCTAGCTACGGCTCTGGATGGGAAGAGGGGAGAGTAGGATCAAAGTTGCCATATAGAAAATGTGCATTTTCATTTCCATTAGGTTAACAAAATGTTAAAACCGAGTACTATTGAATTCCACATCATACAACAAAAGGTACAACACAGATTAGGTAGACCATCCCATTATTAACTATTAAACCACAAGGAATACATTCTTTTTTCCTTAATTTCTAAACATAAAGTGACAAACAAAACCAAACCTAATGACATTGTTTATTTTAACCCTCTCATCCAATGGCCGCCAGCATACTGGTGATCATATTCTTTCAAAATTTCACAGCCTGGTTTACTGTTAAAATTGTTGAATAAATCTACATGTACATAGTATCATGATATAAATATATCTATATATACATAAACAGGTTCCAAATAAGTGCAAGTGACCAAACTTAAAATCCTATTACAAATTAGATACATGTACATGTACTTACTAAATATCTAATACTTTTAACATATTATAAAGAGTTCATCAATACACATTTTCTTAAAAGGAACAGGTCACAGGATTTTGGCTACAAATATATCTACTGGTATGCATCTGAAATAGTTAAAATGTTATAGAAATCAAAAAACATTTTGTGTCGATATATTCATGAGAAAAACTAGTAATCTGCAATTTAGTCCGACACAAAGCAAATTTTGTTGTATATAGTATGACACCATTAAATAATTAAACATAAAAAGACTTTACATTAAAAGACGTATCGTCTTTTTATTGACATATTGGGCCTACTAATTGGCAAGCGTGCAACAGAGGTTAGAAAAGTGTTGTAAAATCTGGACAGATTTAATTTACACAATCTGCAGACAAAACTTAAAATGCACCAATGTGTAATGCTATATATTACCAGCGATTACTGAGATACAAATGTGATACAACACATTGTTAAAGTTTACTGCCATTCATTGTTTGCACGATTCTACGAAGTCGTGGTTCATAATTATATTACAGTTGCACTAATATACCTTGCAGTGCAATTAGGTACATGTACATGTATAATAAAAATGCGAAAACGATGGACCGAGTATCATGATATGAATGTATCCTTAGAGTTCTCAAAATACAGCCTGTGAACTGAGTTAGAAAATAAACATGGTTTGTGGATAAAACTGATAGAAAATAGTTACGGAATTTTTTGTTTTATTAAAATGAATTTTTATATCGGGGTAGAAATGTGTGAACAAAGAAGAATATATATGAATATTTTAAAATGAAGCATTGAACTAGTTTGGTACGTTACACAAATGTATTTATGGTTCAACAATGTACAAGTCATAATTTAGAATTTTTTATTTGGTTTACTTATCATGGTGAGTGAACACGTTCTGGAATGATAGAGAAATGCTCCAACCCAAAGATCACAGTTAACTTTCCAAACTAAATTCTAAATAGAGAAACGATTTTTTTTTTAAATATCACCATCCCATAATTATGCTTATTAACATAATATTATTGTGTGCAGTGGAAACTCTTGTTCTAATTGTAGTAACATCCTAGACTTCTTTTTAATAAACAACATTTAGTACTAAAATGTAACACACACACACACACATACATTTTGTTCACAATAGTAAAACTAAGTAATGCGTACTAGTTGTAAAAAAGATTCTTTCAAGATATACATATTATAATACACTGACAATCATAAAATTAGAAGTTGGTATAATAAATTCATACATAATTATACATATCAAGTATTGCAACACAAAAGTACAAAATTGACTGTTTTATACATAAAATTACTTTGGTAAAAACAAAATCATGGATCTAAAAGAGATTTCAAAACTGCTTTTATATCTTGTATTATAGACAGAACTTTTAAACAGTATAATTATTAAACCAATCGTCTGAATGTCAATGTTAATATTATCAGTGCAAAAGGTGACACAATAGTTTTGCATGAACCTCAGAAATGTTTTAATGGAAAATTAATTTTGATTATCAACAAAGGATAGGAGTATACTGTGCACCCACCACCTTTATTCCCGAAAGTGTTAACACATATATGAAATCTGAACCATACGTACTAGGACGATGCAATTCATATACACTGTACCAGTACTGTATATACACAAATATAATTTGCACCTTGGGAGCCATGTTGTAGAGAACAAAACTGACAATATTTTAATTTAATGAGTATGCATAATACGTTCCATACATGTAGGTTTATTATAAACTATATACTAGTATACATATACATGTTGTTTATTATAAACTATATACTAGTATACATATACATGTTGTTTATTATAAACTATATACTAGTATACATATACATGT
>JAULBR010088852.1:0-12641 GCA_032355825.1 Melanodrymia aurantiaca
TAGGTACCAGGTCTTCTGTGTTGACTGTATTAGGTACCAGGTCTTCTTTGTTGACTGTATTAGGTACCAGGTCTTCTGTGTTGACTGTATTAGGTACCAGGTCTTCTTTGTTGACTGTATTAGGTACCAGGTCTTCTTTGTTGACTGTATTAGGTACCAGGTCTTCTATGTTCACTGCATTAGGTACCAGGTCTTCTTTGTTGACTGCATTAGGTACCGGGTTTCGTTTGCTTGTGTTTGACAGCTCACTTGGGATTAGTTTCTAACTATGAGGTCGCCGATGGTGGATCGCGGCGACACGATCTCGCTACGGACGACTATGAACGCGTTGTGGGGATATTTTTGATCCTCTTACACCTGACAGCTATGACAGGTGAGACAGGTAAAATGGCGCACACAAATTGATCAGTTTCCAGCAACAGAGCAACGTGCAACGTTCATTTCAGAATCGGATTAAAAATGAACCACAAAAATTGTCCGAACTTCTGTCACGAGGTGTGTCTAAATTGATCTAGAATCATCGTAACCAAAGTCTATGGCTGATGAAAAATCACCTTTAAATTACAAATACATATGTATGAGAAATGTTGCAAATATCGCATCTTCTCGCGAATCCTCTCCCATCAGTCGCACTGACCACGATTCCAATCAAACGTCTGGTATTTCGTATTGTAGCAGCTATACTGTTTATTCCTCCATCCCAACTTAGCTTGTCTATGTGAGACGTAAACCCTGATCTACGACGTAATGCGATTTTGAATGAAGCAAAACTTATTCATTTTCCTTTCGTCTCTTGTTGGCTAAAAACTCGAGGCCAGCTGCAGTGACGATGAATGATACCGTCCTATAGTATACAGTTCGACTTTATACCGAACAGCTTCCCTGGAATGTGGTTATCAAGGTAGTGCCACATAACATGTTCGATTGATTGATCTTCACAGCTAGGATCATATAATTATGAGAGGCTTGTAGCTGGAACTTCTGTATATATAATTTGACGAATCAGCTTGTTATGTCCAGTTCTGAGACAAGTATGACAACCTATCCGTGAATAGATGTCTAATAATATATTTGTAGGCCAACAAAACGAAATTATTGCATTATCCCAATGATATTTTAATCCGTCGAAATCATCATTAATTATACAGCCACGAAATAATTGCCATTACTATCATGGAACGAATACATAAACTGTAACTTAGCGCTCGTGCTGCCATGAAACCCATTGATGATGAGCATAATAACAAGCCTGGCTGCTTTATAAGAACAGGGTGTAATAGTGCCCATTTCCAAAGCTTTAAATAGTATAACCATTACAATGTCAAAGCTTTAAATAGTATAACCATTATTAATACATAAGTAGAATATAAAGTTTATCATACAATAACAAGTACTAAACATGTTGCTAGAGGAAGCGACCATGCATCTATTCTTGGCATACTAGTGTTTGGTTTGAATCTAAACGATATTGATTCCAGAACTATTTCTCCATTGGATTGCAGATCTATATCCGACGCCAACTAAACGACCAAACATTGACATTGCCAAATACGTATATCTGCACAAGGCAGAGTCGAAGTGATATTGCGATAAAGTAGCGATGGCATGTACTCACGAATCACTGCCAAAGAAGTGATGATACAAGGTGTTCGCTAACGTATTTTGCTTCATCAGTGGAACTCGTCCTAATATAGCAAAGCCACATTTATTGTCCACTGTCTTCTTAGAAACGATAATAAAAACCTAACCCAGGTGAAAGTAAGATATTTCATATGTGCCAATGATGCAACATTTCTTTAAAATATCCTTTGAATGTCTATCATAGAACTTTTTTAAAGTTTTCGCTAGTCCACGGACGGTATAACCCTAATAAAACAACTTCTAAGCCAGAAGAACATGGCGTTGCTCCAAATCGGCATACTAAAGTATCTCAGACTGACAAGTTGTGATATGTAAACCGACGTGTTAATACAGGTTTCCAGTTTCCAGGACAGACATGATTCATACCAGTTTACTTTCAAAGGTTTTATGTGAATATTTTATACCTACATGTATTTCAAATTTGTTTTTCTTGCACAATATCAAAAACAGGTGTGTGTAAAAATGCATTGCTTTGCTAAGTCAACTAAAATAATAAACGAAAGCAAAGAAAGAATGTTTGTTTAACGACACCACTGGAACACATTGATTGATAAATAGCGGTTATTGGATGTCAAACCTACGTTTATGTCAACACATGTGTCAGAAGAAACCCGCTGCCGCCACTTTGGCTATTCTTATTGATTAACAGCAAGGAGTCTTTTATGTGCCATTTCCTACAGACCGAATAGTACACAGCATGGCCTTTGAAGGACAAATCGCAGAACACTGGTTGGAACGAGAAATAGACCTGGGCCCCGTTTTACGAAGCGATTTTAGCTAAGATCGATTTTAGTGACTTATGATGATCATAGCGCTAAAATCGCTTCGTAATACAGGGCCCAGGATCGACCTATTTACCCTTCGAACCTCCTTTGAAAACTCTTTGCCTGAGCTACCCCCGCCCCCCAAAATACACGTACTAAAAGATAACTGTGTTCACTACATTTGAAAAATGATTTTTAAATATATAGAGATTTTGTCCATTGCGTCGAGTAGTAGTTGAAATTACTGTGTCGCACTGTTTGCCTTCTCTGCCCAAAATGATTTTTAAATATATAGAGATGTTGTCCATTGCGTCGAGTAGTAGTTGAAATTACTGTGTCGCACTGTTTGCCTTCTCTGCCCAAATGGAACTACATGTAGTGAGTGGGCAAGCAAGAGGTACATCGATTTTATGTTGCAAGTCATAGCTACCCTATTTTGGCTCATGAAATGAAAACATCATTTATTTCATCGAGTGACAAGGATTATCCGGTCAGATTAACGTAAATCTTTGCGCTAGGGTTATGTCAAAACAGTCTCAGCCGACAATCCACGTATTATGACATACACACGAGTGGAGACAAATGTGTCACTTTGTATAAACTTGAACACAGACAGAGATCAATTATTGCTCTGTGAGTTTCAAAACTATTGACCACAAGGAAAATATATCGATTTTCAGATCGTAAACGCATTTAATGTCAACCAAAACGATGTACATGTACATATATATATATAAGTATATAGTTATTCTCATATATATGTACAGTATAGCATTTTAATCCCAGTACCGATGTACATGTAAAAGGAACGCAAGTCCTACCGGAATGCAAGTCCGGTTATATCATAACAAAAAGGATTAAATACTAAAATAAATCTTTACGGAATGAAACAAATAGTCTAATTCATAAAAACTAATTATTACCTAGAGTTACTGTAAGAAAAAGCGCAATAAAACTATGTGTTTTATACAAGTATGGTTTGGACTAGGATTTCTAGGTTACGGCTAGGGATGTATAGGTCCCATAGCATTATACATTGTGTCGGACCTGTATTCCTACGGTGTTCTATTTCTATTACACTGGTTCCAGCCCAGAGTGCGTGCTCTGTGATGGGTAGACGTACTACACATACAGTCTCCATAGCTGGTATAGCAAAAGCCGTGGTATATAGTTTCCTCTCTGTGGTGAAGTGCATATAAAAGATGCCTTGCTGCTTATTAAATATGAGTAGCTGGTGTCATCTGATACTAACACTAACTTCTCTCCTGGACAGGCACTTGAGGCAGCTGGACTTCGTGTCTAGGACAGGCGTGCTTGAACCTCAATCGGATATAAGCACGTAATTATGTTATAACATAATATGTTTTACTTGCAATTTGTTTATTTTTTTGTAAAAGGACATAATTATGAAAATAAAACAACAAAGACACTAAAACAAACCTCCATGTTTCTCAAAATGGTTGTAACCTCATTCTAAAACAATGAAAACTACATTCAGATTTAAGTCAAATTATATGACAATTATTTCATTAAAAAGTGTAAATCAATTTCATGACGTTATTTTGTTCTTCCATGCGATAGCGATGATTGTGTCCATGACGAGTGTCTGAAACGGAAGGATGTGTGGAAAGGAACACATTATGATTTTATTACTTCACCACAAATCATCATCTCAACACTATGTTCAATTTAAAGAGACATTCTCTAGTTTAGACGGATGGCACCGTACGACCCCACATAATTCTATTGAAACACATTTCCTGCTGATATATTTTTTTAATTGATTAAAATTACAATTTACTTTAAATTTTTTGTTATTGCCTATAATATCAATATATTCAATGGTTTGTAATAGCTTTGTTATATGGTGTTTGGATTTTAGTGTGCAATAATTTGTTACAATAATTTGTTACGTAACAAATTATTTTAGGGACATTTCCATATTACGCTACCACAAACATTTGGATGAACAGAAACGCATTGGATACAAAACATTATATAAATATTCTAAATAAGAACATAATTTTAATAATTAGAAAAGGTTCTTGTGTTACAATTGCACGTATAGTAACATTTGTCTACAACTAAACATATTCCCTTAGGAATCAATTACTATAACTAGCACATCAGATCAAAACCATTGAAATAACTTCTCTATTCCTTTAGGATATTCGCTGATTAAAACCATGCCATTTAATATATTATATTGTTTTTTAGCGACACCCCAGCATGAAAAAAAAAGACATCGGTTATTGGTTGTCAATATATTATGGTGTAAACGAACAAAAATCAGTTTATAGAGCCGATAAAATTATATAAATCATATAATATATAAAATTATGGTAAAGTCTACAAGCAATAGTGTATTATATAGCTATGTTGTAGTACATATAATATATCACAGATTTTAGTTTTAAAACTTGCCAACAAAATGTGTTTCTCTAAGACGTCAGATACTTGTATTTGGTATCATTGGTAAAACGGAAGCTATTGACGTAATAGACGATGGCCACATAACAGGCTAACTGACCTCTACATCAAACATCATCGTCACGTGGAGTTCACGAATGTCTGAAGTGAGGCGTGTGGTAGTTATACCACTCTAGAGTCATCCAATGAGCAAATTGTTTAAAATAGATCTCATTCATTGAGTCATTCTCGTCACATCGCTATTTCGCGGGAAGCCATTCATATCATGGTGAATGCAAGTCCGGTTACATTCTGTCTTTCTGCTACCCATGCACCACGCCATCTGTCCATTTGATTCAAAATACATGTACGTCTAAAATATATAAATGTACATTTTAAATGAATCATCTAAAAAATTTACAAACTATTTTTATTATTATTTGATTACAATAACACATAACTATTTCGGTAATGCACTGAGCTGAGAGACTATTTTCCGTTCCAGCCAGTGAAACACGTCTGGTTTATCAAAATTCGTGTTGTGCGCTATTCTGTCTATGGGATAGTGCACATAAAAGACCCATTGCTGTTTTTTCGGTAAGAGTAGCCCATGAAGTGGCGACAGCGGGTTTCCTCTGAGACCATGTGTCAATCACTGTTGATTTATAATCGATGTGTTTCTAGTGGCGTCGTTAAATAAAACAAACTTTACTTTGAGCTGAAAGAAGACGTAAGCAATCTACATAAAACATGTATTGTTGATTTGCTCTGCAGGTAAAGGGTTTCATAAAAATTGACTGCAATTCTTGTTGAGAGCTGATGTATTTAACCACTCATTCCTGGTTATAACGAAATAAGTACGTTTAAACCATTCGACCGCCTCATGTAATAACTTCTACCTAATATTATACGTTTTTATTGTTTCCATAAAAAAAACCACCAGACAAAAACAAAAGTAGTGCTTATAAAGGGCGCCAACGGTGTGGCAGAATAAGCTAGTCTACTGCGAACATCACGGAGAGGTTGTAACGTCACTTGCGACTGCCTTAGGTCCTTAGCCATGACATTACACTACGATTGCGTAAATGATAATATTTTAGGACAATGAAGCGGTCACAGTGGTCAATTATTTTAGTATCGTATCCGCTGTTATCGATACACACAACTGTGGCAGCGCAATGGGGTGAGTTACTTGTTTTCCCGCCAATTATCTCCCCTGATACAAACACACAACCATTACTTCCGGACAACGTTAAACTATCGTTGCTTTAAGTAACGCTCATTAAACCGGCCCCTGGTATCATGATTTCTTTGGTTCCTGTGAACGCTCTATCACCACTTTGTCAGAATTGCATTTTGGCTGCCTTGTACAGCGATAGGTTTTTAACTGTGCCATTTATTCCGATTTCTAATTGTTTACAAAATAAAATGCTATAAATGACACAAAAAGTAATATTTTGACAATTATTTGTCAGTGCATACTGTTAGTACTTCGTACACATATTTTTTAAGACCATTTTGTACTTAGATTCCGGTTTGAATGCTATAAGAGTTATAGTGTTGTCGCTTGTGTAAGGTTCTAAATGGCAATTCTTTCTAAACATAAATTTCTTTATTTTACGGAAAGTTTTTTCAGGTGAAAACGTTTTGAATGAGAAAAAAAGTTAATATTAACCGAATTTGTATCCGTTCAACTACAAAATCAATATGCCGCCCATTGAATGCTTACAAGTAGTTAATCGTGATGGAAATCATTTATTCACAACGTATTTACAATCAAGTCTTTGTATAGATCAATTAGTACGTGGTGTGTTCTCTCCGACGCAGGAAACCTCTTCGTTTCATTTTTTCCTCCTTCCGAGTTTAGTCTTATTGTGAATCAATTTCCGATCACACACCTTGCAAGAAATCAAAGAATTCATGTTATTCAGGTATTCATTAAAACATACTTAACTGCATCTGTATGCATAACGCTTGAAGGCAAAATTTCATAATTAGCCTAGCATTAGGGAAGCTGACAACGCTAAACATTGAAACGCTTTTGAGAGTTATTGTCGTTCATACCTCTTGTAATATGAAGTTTGGCTGAACCTTGCGACAAAGACTTGCCAAGAAGAATAGATAGACTTCGTCAAAGAACGACGGCGATTTATTTCTTAACTCGAAGACAAAGCAATGACAACAAAAGCTCCACTTGAACTAGCTCTTGTGAGGAGGGAAACAACCTTCCACTGCCTTGTTCTAGTGCGTCTAACCTTTCACCGTACATTACCAAGGCGCCAATGAATGGATTCGTGTACATGCTATTAAATGGAATAACGGTGTGATGTTTCTCAAATTAGCTTTTAAATTGTATCCTCTATCCAAAACAATGAAAATGACATTCAGTATTAAGTATAATTATATGATGTCACTTATTTGTTTGAACATATTAAAATAGTGTAAATGAACTTCATGACGATCATATTTTCTGCTTGTTTTTTTTCTTCTTCCATACAATGGCAATTGCATTTGTCAAAGACGTCTGTCTGAGACTGAAGGATGTCTGGAAAGGAACACATTAAGATTTTGTTACTGCACCAGCAATCATGTTCTATTCAACATGTCTTTCAAGTTATGAATCAATTATATCAGAGACGAACAAATGAAATTACATCTCTAATAGAACAATTTTCAATTAGTTTTTGTTACTTATTACTCAATAGCTCCAGGGAAAGATAACACAATACCATTAGATCCTAGGCCATTAGTGTGATAATAATTATGTTCCACTCCTTACGGCATGTCTAGCGCTTTATTTGAGTATGCTATTCTACAAGAATGCAGATTGAATAAACAGTACGCTATTTTTTTACAAGAATCTCAGTTTGAAGTAACATTAGTAAGCTAAATGCACACAGTGTTGGGTAAATAGGTGATAACAACAAGTTCGCTGATGGCTACATCAAACTGTAGACATGCTCAAAAAAGAATTTGAAAAGCAAAAAAAAGACAGAATTAAAGAGGGCCATAATTCTTCAAAACGAAGACGTGTGTTCTAAAAGGATGTCTTAGTGCAAGGGTAACTTTTGTAACTTTCTCTTCTTTAATTTTATGACTACTTCCTTTCTAAAATGTATACATATATATTTCTATTTTTTATTTATAAATCAAATTGTAAAATACATCACTGTAAACACGTCGCCAAGTATTCTATTGTATCTAAGTTCAGGAGTGTACCTAGTAAGTCAAGCAACTTGTGTACAATCCTTTTTGTGTTTATAATTAAGAAAAACAAATTTCGATCAATATGATGAAACATACTATGCAAAATATTTAGAGAAATAATTCCACAAATATTCAGTGATTTATTAGAAAGTAAACATTAAAAAACCCAGCAAATTGTATATCAGCGAAGGGAAAATTCTGATATTTAAAGTCATGATGTGGTGCACACACGACAGTAACTGTTGAGCACAGTATTTCCATTTTGGTTTAGTCTGTAGTCATCGAAACGGCGAAAACATTTAATGTTAAAGTATAGGTTGTTGCATATTTCCTGATAACAGATCTTTTTCAATATGTTTTCTTATAGTTTCAATGTCTGTCTGTCCAGTGTTTTTCTAGTCATCCGGTTGTTTATGGCAGCTTAATGTGAACTTTTGGACAATAATTATTTTTTACGAATTAGTGCAAATAAAAGTCAAAATTCCGTATTAAGCTACTATACTATAAACGCATTGAATATAATCTAACCAAACTCTAATTTTAATAATATGAAAAGCTCTATTAGCTGGAAAGAAGATACAACAGAATTAGATGAGCATGTAATGATGTATGCTAACACCCGTCTCAAACTCGGGACTGATATATGTCCGTTTAAACAAAGAACTGAAACCCAGGATATGACGAAAGTTGACGTCTTCAGAAGTCGTCGAGAAGTTCCCAGAGTTAGATATCCAACGGTTCTGATGGTTCCATCCAGGTATAAGATTTGTAGAAAGTATTCTGGTGCAACACGGATTTTGCTATGGAAGGGCTAATCTCTGGCACAGGTATATGTTCTGACTTTCTCGGGTCTTTTTCTAGCTTTTCTGAGTCTTTCTGTTGGGAGTTTTCGTATTGGTAAACTTTTCTAAATTCGTAGATAAGGGTTTTGTTCTGCCAGCATGTCCGAGTTGTTCTAGATGTTCTGTACTGAATACTGTTTTCAGGTTGTTGTTCTTTGTAGTGTTTTTATTGAATGGATTTTCTCCATGTTTTTGTACGGGCCTCACTCAGATCTTTGTATATCATAGTTTTGTTCTAGAACATGAAGTTGTATCTTCTTCGTCTTGGTGTTGCTTGCTTTGCTGCATCTAGAATGGTAAATGTGAACAAAGTAGGTAACAAACAGGAATAACATGACTAAAGATATTCATGTTTTTTTTAATAATTATAATAAACCTTAAGCATCATTACTATTACAGTGTATGCATATACATGTTCTTATTATGGTTTATTATGTTTTAACAGGTATACATGTGATTGACATGTATTAAGAATTTTACAAGTAGTTTTATAAATGTGGCATTTTTTTTACATCCTGTTTTTTAAAACGTGTCTTCAATTCTTAAGTTGTGTGTGGTCTAGATAAGTCATAGCATTGTGGTTCCTTTCAGCCAGCAATTGGTAGGATAAGCGCTTTGTTCATCCTATATATTATCCTGTCTCAGCTCATAACTGACAACTAACATGTAGTTTGTGACAATCACCGTCTGTCACACTCTATGTATTTGGACACTTCGCTGCGTGAAGTTTGATGCTAGTGATGACACTCGACCCCGTTTCGTGTTCTCTCTCTCTCTCTTACCAGTGCATGTCTTCGATTGGTGGCGAGAGGAGCGGGATCTAGTTCATCGTCCGTCTGTGGTTCGTGAAGTCGAATTACGGATATAATCAAATTTAAAAAACATCTGTACATATTTGATAATATTAAACATTTATCTAAAAACTACAAATACTAGTGTATACAAGGCTATGTTGTAGCACATAAAATATATCGCAGATTTTGTTTTTAAATCTGCCCAAAAAAAAAAATTCTCTGAAAAACAACTTTAAAATAATTTTGTGGCTACCCTGCCTATAGAAAATTGCTAACAGTAGCCGATGTGTCGACGGTTGGTTTCTTCTGAGAGTCTATTTGTCAAAATAACTGTGTTTCACATCCAATATTGTATGCTATGTCGTTATATAAACCAACTTTATCTTTTATCGATTGGTAGGACTGACGAAGAACAGTTTTACATATTAATTCAATTATATTTTATTATACAACATGTATTTTAGAAGTATAAAGGTATAATTTTTAAAACTTTAATAATCCATCTCATACAATTAAAGATACATTTTCAGTTTTTTACCGACACCGGCCGCTAACAGACTTTGCTAAAGCAGTTGTAGAAATAGTGATTGGAACGAAACAAACGTAACGGTTTGACCTCAACTACCTCAGACAGTCGGTGTCATTGAGCTAGACTCCACTACTCGGCATACGTACAGACTGCTTACATACACGAGAAGAACAAAACGTAATCATTACGCTATAGAAGGAACATAATTATTTCCGGTATGACCATATCCTTTGATGAGGTGTCTTCAAGACCTTGATAATCGGTTTTAGTTTAACATTGTTTTTAATTTCACCATTGTTTTTACTCTCATTGTTGTTCGTTCGGTGCTGGACACCGGATTGTTATAATTTATTATCATTTACCATATTCAGACACCCAATGTATTTGTTCGTGCTGGGGTGTCGTAAAACATCAATCAATTCATTCATTCATTCATTCATTCAAGACCTTGACATAATAAAGGTGGTGCGCGACCACAAGAAGTGCCCCATGGAGTGTACACGTATGTGTGGGCAGTTTGGTAGGCGGTGCTACACTGTCCGCTCGTGTCTGTGTGTATGCCAACATTTTAAACGAATACCCAACGGTCTGTATTAATGTATTAATGTCATGTCTATTATTGATGTTTAGTGATGTTTTTAAATAAAGTCATTTCCCGTAATTGTGGTCAGTTGGTTTTATTATATCTGTTTTACAAAAGGTAGATGCCAACTACCCAGATAATTATACGGCCCTATATAATCATTTACATGGGAAAACATCTGTCATAAAATTTAATGAAGATTGTTGGATTTTGAGTATAGAAAAGAATAACGCTATATTGCTAACGCTCAATTTGGTTTTTGAAAACATAATTATGTCGAGTATCTACGCTAATTATTCTACCATTCTTAATACAGAGAAAATTCAAGAATCGAAAGCGTTTTCTTACAGTAAAATCATTTGAATTTGTTAAAAGAAAAGAAATGATTAAACAGGGTGTAAAATAGGTGCAATTGTTTGCTCTTTGTATGGCAATATCAAATGTGTAAATATACAAAATGTATACTTTAAGATTTACCAAATATAGCAATGGTATATTTCAGGGAGACGTTTTTTAACCTATACTATATTATAAAAAAAATTATGTATTCTAATGATTGCGAAATGATTAAAACACACCATTCATTTATTTATTTATCTATTTATTTGTTTATTATGTATTTTATTTATGTAAATTCCCGTTGTACAAGGTGAAACATAATTTTTTATAAAAAGATCAAATAAGAAACGCTTTGACTTAATAATATTATTGACATAAATTATAGAATTTTGAAAACACCGCAAAACTCCTATTGTATTTATTACAATAGTCAATATATATATAATTTAAAATTTGTACTCATATAATATCATATTATGCGTAATTGTTTGAGTTTCAATTATTTAAAATTAGTTCAAAACAGAACTTATTTTAATATCGCGTGAGATTGCTAGAAGTATGACAATATAAAAAGTACACTCATGTCAACAAGCAACACACCATAGTAGACACTTCAGACAACAGTTATGAATATTCATTGTCATAACTATACGTCACATCTTTATAATCCGTGATCCTCACGTGGGCCACGCAGCTGCTTCGTGTGGACAGCTGTATATAACACCAGCTATTGTTTAACATATTATATATATTTACATGAATATAATTTTTAAGGTTCCAAATATGTGTGTTGCCTGCCTATTGACTGTTTCCGTATATATATCTGAGCGTGTTATGTGGCATGTTATGTATAAATTATCTGCTTGATTGGGTGAAACTAGGCCGCGCAGATTATTTCAGTTGGACAGTGCGATTTGTGTTGAAAAAAAGCTCCATCTTTTTAATAAGCAAGAAATAGAAAATTACGCTCGTGTGCATAATTTATTATTTAATTTAACTTGAAAATAATTGTTTAAAAAACGTATCCAACACGCTTTCGCTCGTTAGATAGACCTACGTTTTTAAACAATTCGTTGCAATATAATATGTAACAACCAATCTTGTATTATTTGACCGAAATCGTATGGACAAAAATGCTACACGAACTGCACGGCTTTATCCGTACCAACCACCTGAATTACGCTTGACGCCCATCAACAGTTCGGCGTGGAGTTATTCCAAAACGACATGCTTATATTAGTCGATGTGCATTAGTACGTGTGTTTACATACTCTATGTGTTGATACGTTAGTCATAAATGCATATAGGTTACAAGCAAAACACTCATTTGTCATCAGTATTTGATAGATATGGAAGTTTCAACTCTCAAAATTAAAATTCAATGTATGAAACAATTATGTCAGACGGTTTTGTTAAATTCCTGTTTGCATCATGCAATCATGATCAATTATCTAGTTCCCCAACTACCCACGTCTTATTACTTCTGACGCCATCGAGAACAGACGCGCTGTAATACAAAGCCAGACTTTCGGG
>JAULBR010088862.1:0-12639 GCA_032355825.1 Melanodrymia aurantiaca
TGTGACCACGACAGACGTGCTTGAACCTTAATTGGATATAAGCACGTAAATAAGTTATAACTAACTAACTAACTAAGTAGGTTAAAGAGAACCTCTTACAATATTGTGGCATAACCTTCTGGAGCGGGTAGACATAGAGAACCCAATATAGAAACAATAAGTGTCATTTTCAGTTTGTGACGAGCTTTAGCAAGTGACTCAAATTTAAATTATTTCATAACGAACTTAAAAACTTGATAATACACTGTACATAGAAGATAGTTTAATAATTAGTTATTACTTCAGGCATTATATTGCGAAATGCTTTTTAAAACAAATGTTACTGTATATTGATATAATCTATACGATACACAACATCTTGTTCACAATTTTAGTAACGTTCGTGTTGGTGCCTAGAACGATTTAACAAACTAATCAAATGACATGTTATACCAAAATTTGATAATTTCTGAGCAAAACACAATAGTTACTCATTTTGTCAATTGCAATGAACCAAGAAAATGTTTTTAATTGTTGTTGTGATTAAAAGAAATGTAAGTAATAAAGTTCACCTGAAAATGTACTGTAACATTCCATGGAAGAGAAGCTTCACCACCATACAGGTCAAATAGAACACCAATAGGGTAGTGCCTGCAAATAAAACACCATCATCAGTTATAACAGAAATCCAGAATACCCGGTCCATACCACAAGTGTAATTTAATACAATGGCATGCGTATTCAAATAGAATCAAAACTTCAACACAGTGTAACATTTATAAATCACATCCATGCAAGAAGATTTAAATCTTTACACATTATCACAGTGATTTCTAAAAGATATCAAGTGCATCAAAAATCGTATTGCAGAGTGATGTAAAATTTCTTCTTTTTGATATATCTGAGGTATGATAAAACTAGTATCATTTGCATGTATGTCATTTGGATTCTTGTTCGTTTACACCATATATTGACACACAATAGCCGATGCCATTTTTTCATGCTGGGGTATCGTTAAACAAATACATAATAATAAGTATGTCATTTTTGCATTTGTAATTTAACTGATCATTAGCATCTTAAAACAGGTATACATGTCATTTGTATATTTGTAATTAAAATTTGAAAATTACAAAATAAATACAAGCAACTGGTGGGACCAAACACAACACGACTCAACATAAAGCTGAAAAGTCTGGAAATTTAAATAAAGAAATAATAAAAAAACAAAAAAAAACTTATCTAGTAATTGAAAAATACAACAATTTGTTTTTCCAATGTAAACATTACATATGACAAGTTGATAAAAATTTGTATAACATTTCCTAAAATACACATTATTACTCTTACCATCTTAGTGGCTGGTTTTCCCTAAAATACACATTATTACTCTTACCATCTTAGTGGCTGGTTTTCCCTAAAATACACCTTATTACTCTTACCATCTTAGTGGCTGGTTTTCAAACTCTAACCACATTTCTCGTTGATTTTCTTCTTTTACCCACTTGGAAAAATGGCGCTGAACTTTATCGGTTATAAGTGGAAAATAACTTTGTCTTGGAACCAGCAACTTGAATTAGAAAGAAAATACATATATAAACAGGTTACAATTAAATTATAATTAAATCTATTGGGAAATATATTTTTACACATAAAATTGAAAAGTAGCTCAAAAATATATATTGTTTTTGTTTATATAATGCAATGTGGAAAGACAGTATTTTCATACTATATTTGACCTGTAATTCCATTAATTAATTAATTACCATTATAATATAAAATTGGACTTCTGATACTGTGATCACACATTAATAATGATGAGTGTGAAGAAACTATGATGTAAGTTAGCCCATGCTGTCATGCTAGTGAGCGTACATGTACTATGATGTAGTCCATCATTAGCAGAAACTGGACTAATGTTGAACAACTAAATTTGATAAATAAACTATATTTTTATAAACGTTACAATATATGTCTGTAATGTACATGACGTACATGTACCTATCCATGTTTAGTTTAAACAATATGTATTACCAATTAAACCTTGGTTTGGGATTGACCAACAGGCAAGTGCCTATAAGTAAGGCCTTTACTATACTGTACATGTAAGTTACAATGTTGTATTTCTATGTAGTATATGTACATGTACGTAATATGCATACATGGACAGGTTATGATAAATTTTAATTATAGTTGAACTCTGAGAATGCCAAGAATTGTTACATAATATGACTCTGGAGGTTCGACAGTTTGAACTTCTTCTTCTGCCAGGGTGAAACAGACTGGAACACGGCCGTCCCACACTTCACGCAGAATCTCGCGATCATCTGCCATGTTGTCGATCAGGAACTCATCACACTTGTAATAGATGTTTCTAAAACAAAGTAAACCACATGTACATGTACAATGTACACATAAATATTATAAATGTTGTCTTCTGAAAGAGATGTTTAAAAGTAAGATTTGCTTGAATTGACTATATTTCTTAACAACCTCAAATGTTTGGAATCACTCACCATTTTGCAATCACGTGACCATGGTGAAGAGTAGGTAGTTATACGCAAATTCATTTGCTTATAAACAGAAGAGAAAATACTGTCCTTGTTTATCTATAACAGAATGTAAAAACCGAGGACATAGGACGCCAGGGTGGCTAACTATCCGGAATTTTCTGAAAAATCCGGAATTTTCAACTCATATCCAGAAATCCAGAATTAATACCAAATATCAGGAATTTCCACCAATTCGTGGGAAAAAAAAAAAAAATTCACTTGCTTTATGCACATTTTCCATTGATGATTCTTCCACTGATCAGTACCAGGCAATTTGTTCAAATTTGATCAAATTAAAATACATTTTTTCACTTGTTTTCTTGTACAGAGGACTGGTTTTAAAATTTGACAAGTCATGAAAAATCCGGGAAAATTACTTGTCTAATAATTAAGTTTGACTATTTATATAATACAGAAAATTACTTGTATTTGTAAAACCGTATGTATGTACATACGTCCACACACATACAGACATGTAATAAAACATTATTATTAAATTAGTGGACGAATTGTCTCCACTCAGTGGATGAAATGTATGCATATGAATGGTTTAGCATTGATTTAGGCTCGTGGATGAATTGTCTGGTACTAATCAGTGGACGTATTTTTGGTGGACGAAATGGTAAAACATATGACATGGACGAATGGTCTAGCATTGATTTAGGATGGACGAAATGTCATGTACTGATCAGTTGACGAATCATCCATGGATGAAATGTCAGGGCTTCTAGAAATGTTTTTAATTTCACTTGCCATGGGGCCAGTGGATTTGTAAATTCACTGACCCGTGGCTGAAAATTCACTTGCCCAACTTTTAAATACCAATACCAACATAATAAAAATAATACAAATGTAAGTAAATCCAAAAATTTTTACTGGCCATCGGCACAGCCAAACCAATTATTTGGTGGCCCGAGTGTAAAAATCATTGGCCTTGGGCATCGGGCCACCGTATTCTAGAACCCCTGCTGAGTGTGAAAGGATTATTTTTCTCTCATCCCTTGATGCTGGGACACCATATTTACTAAGTGTTGTCAAAACTAAAAACATGTCTCTTTTATTTTGTACCAAAAATAAATATCGCCACTAAAAAGATGAGAGAAAATAGAATATTAACTTGATAATATTTCGATCTTGAAAATATTCTAACTTTGCTAATTTATTATAATTTATATCGAAGGCAGTCTTCTGTTGGAAGTTTGAAGTTCGAATGTTTTTTTAGATAGATATGCACTATGTATTGAGTACAGAATAAGCATACTTCTGAAAAGAAAAAAGCGGTCTAGCTTTCTTAATATTTCGATGTTACGATCTCTAAAATTATTAAATCCATTGTATAATAATTGCACCTTCATATTTTACACCAAAAGTTGATTTTTACACAATTACGGACCATATAAAAAATGTACGTTATTTAAAATGGTCCAAATTCTAACTCTGTATAACACTTCTCATCCAGTGGGCAATCGCGCGTGTTTCATAATGCTATTTTTCTTATCATCATTTAATCAATCTGACTTGTGCACTGTTTGCATGTTGGGTTTAAGAAATACGGTGACATTTTTAATCAATGTGTAATTAATGGTTTTACATCACACTTATTGTCTCTGGAGACAAAAGATGAATTTTCATTTCTACATCTCTTCCTTATATGTCACGTGATTTGACATTTTGGGCCCAAATAAGACGTGATATTTGGTGAATACCGGCAAAATTAATGTGCTATTGTTCAACAGATATTTTCATTTATCATTTGGACTCAAAAGTATTATGTGGTGTCATATATTATACTTACCGGTACCTGCTTCATGGTTTGTTATTTATAGGTTTTAAGGGTAGGCTGATAGGAGATTATCGTTCAATATTTGTTTAAAACCTGTAAACGTTTCACAAAATATTTCACAAAATGTTGTATGGAAAGATTTCAATTTTACGATGTATCTGGACCACTACATGTAACTGGCTGGTTAGGTTTGAGTTTAACGTCCGTACATTGGTGAACAGATAATAATAGTCACATTTGTCATTTTCACCTGTCGTGAAATGATAATACGTTTTTTTAATTGTTATTTTTAAACATCCGATTGTATACGTTAGTCAAAACATGGCTATTAAAATAATTAATGTATATTTATGTATGTTCAAAGATTTTTTTTAAACAAGGTCATTTTATGTTTTTAACAATTGATTATTAGAATAGAAATGCATGTTTAGACAACTTACTATGTAACAAGCCTACTATTATCTGAAGTTTATTATCCCAAATTGTAATTTAAAAAATCTGCACAGATCCACGTCTTGTAAAAATGGCCCCATACACATGGTGAAAAACGTAAGCAATACGCCCACACACAAACATGACCCTAGCAACAGAATATTGTGGTACGCAACCATAATGGCTGGGAAATTTTTAATTCTCTATAATGGGCGTGAATTAACTAATACAATCATTGGGGTAGATAGAACTTTTTTTTCCCCAAGTTGATTACGTTTTACAGGACAAGCCCAAATGAAATTGAAATTTAATTGTAAAAAACTTATATATTTGTCATAGCCACATAATTTTCTAGACCCCACCCACCCCCCCCCAAAAAAAAATTGGTCTTTTAGCATGTATTCTATTTAATCTATAGCTCTTCTAAAATAACGTTAAAACTCATTATTTAGTAAACAAGACATTTAAATGCTCTTATAATCCCACTAGTCGGTTATATGGTGTAATCACGCTTTACTAAATGTAGTTTGGGGTCACTTCTTTAAATAAGATTATTAAAATCATACACTCAGGGGCCGGTTTGATGAGAGTTGCTTAATGATTGCGCTGCCATAACCGTTATCACCACAATGAGGTTTTGCAGCCACGATACTAATTTGACCATTGTGACCACTTCATTGTCCTCAAATATTGTCATTGACGCAATCGTAGTGTAATGTCATGGTTAAGGCAGTTGCAAGTGACGTTATAACCTCTCCATTAAACTGACCCCTGGGGCCGGTTTAATGGAGAGGTTATAAGGTCACTTGCGACTGCCATAGATATGACATGACACTACAGCGGTCAATTTAAGTATCGAGGCCGCAAAACGTAGCCGCTGTAATTTGTATCGATACACACGACTGTAGCAGCGCAATCGTCCAGACGACTTTACGCTATCATTGCGTTAAGCAACGCTCATTAAACCGTCCCCAAGTGTACATGTTTAGTGGCTTGTGAATAAATTACCTATGTACCGCCAATACCGTTATTAAACTAATTAATAAACCAAAATATCAAATTGGGGTTTGTGACATGGATAATATATTATATATGTTTTTAACATAAAAATTTCAAATTCCTTGGCACTTCCCGTTCACTAGCGTGTAATGTTTTTTAACTTATTATGTATATAGACGAGATGCCATCTCTTAATTTTAGACAAATATAGGTAGAAATATATTTATTTTATGCCCATCTTGCTTCGTGTATGTGAACATTGATCTGTGTCGTTGTCTGTATGTATTTATTTTCTCGTAATCCGGAGATGGTTTCATGGGTAAGACATTAATTGTATAGCACACGTAGCCTTTCATCATTGCTCAATAATCATTTGCAAGTTAAAGACCATCGCTCACCATTTTAGCGGGAAAATTTAGATCACGTGACAAATGCATGGAGCCAGCCACAAGAAAATGAATTCACGTATAATCGTTATAAACAGAAGCGAAAACGCTGTCCTTGTTTATTTACATAATTACATACATTTATTATATGACTACAAACAACAGAAATGTCAAAACGTCGTTATATCACGTGAAATTGCTCTGTTTAAATACTGTATATGAATCGATTGCCAAAAATAGCCTTTTTGATAGTTAATACACTGTTTAAGTTCACACTATTGTCTGGAGATGCAGTGGAGCGAAACCTATGTTGTTTGCTTCTGAGACCGAGCTTCATGCCTCTTTCTCACGTGGTGCCTATTTTCCCGCCAAAAGCGTGCGCGATTCTCGTTAAACTCTTCACCTTCATGTGTGTATTGGTTGTGCTTGCACAACAACAAACTGATTGCTCGTACTATTTTCACATCAGCTGCCTTCTCTGACATATTAGTCTGTTTTTACTCATCTATTACAGACACGGACCCAGGAATTTTAGTGGGCTGTTGCTTTGTTGAGGTCACATCTTTGGTTTAAAAAAATAATTATGTAAAAAAGTTAATTTTATTTACTTTAAAAAAATGTACCAAAAATAATTTTATTTTTTTATTTCCCAAAATGAAGGGGTTCTGACCCCCCTAAAATTGACCCTGGGTCTGTATCTGCTATTGTGTTGATAATTAGTAACTCTCACATGCCTGCTAACTCTTCTTGTGATTCTTTGATGTAAGTAAATATGACGTCTCGCGAGAGTTTTTGGCATAGTAACCAGGATAATGATATATACGAACGTATTATTCTTACATATAGTATACAATATAACCCTCCCCAACTCTCCTGCCAGGGAAAATTATCTTTATACCTCTTAACACTCTCTCAAAAGACTAGCAAATAAATATAAACCTAATTATTCAACATTATGAACCTCCCCACCCCAAAAAAAATTTTTACAAATGTTTAAATGCCACACAAATTTTACACTTTATTAGGCGTCTGCTGTAACAACTTGCTTTGAACGTGGATGTTAATCAACTTGACCGTACACTTTATCTTAGCCATACGAAAAAAGGAAAACTAATTAAACAAAAAATCTTTCTATATAAGATTTTTCACTCACCCGACATAATTTTTGCTCGTTAGGTGTGACTGTTAAATGTACATTCTTGTTACACTTGTGAAAATTGCACACCAATGTAAAGTACAGTGTTATTTTCTAGTAGTATTATATTGATACTACAATGTGGCCATCGCTTCACTACAAATTGGCATTAACCCTTTCACCTCTGCTGATTAATTTGAACTGATCCAAATGGCAGATCTATACGTAGGTTTTTAGGGTTAATTTTGCTATCAGTTATCATTACATCATATTTTTTCCCTAAAAATATTTTTAGTTTTTATGTTAACCAGTATGATTCATTACTTTAATTCAAGTTAATATTTATGTTACAGTGTATTAGATTATGACATATTGACGTGCAATAAACTTTCATGTACACATTATATTCAGGAATTTGAATTTTAAACTAAAAAAATATTAAATCCCATTTGCAAAACACATTTTATGACAAATATACATTGAATTTTTTTAATTTATTTTTTAAAACCTAGCAGGACTTTAGATTGGAACAATTTTGTAACAGTAAACTTCGTGCCCAAAACCTGTGTGCTCAATTTTATATGGTGACTAAATTAGTTAAAAAAATTCTATTATTTACTTCTCTCTTTTTCTGGGAACTTTCCTTTGATAAAGAAAATATCAGTGAATAAGTTCATTATTTTAAGCATCCCGTACCAATCTAAATGCAATGATATCATTGTTTGCAGTCAGAAAATATGTTACTTTCATTTTACCCATGATTTTTTTTTTTTTAATGTTTTATAAACATTTTAAAACATTTTTCTCTGTTTCTTTTCGAGATGGTGCGCACACAATAGACTTTCCTATTTTATTTTATTTTTTAATTTTATTTAAAAAATTTTTTTGGTGTGATCTAAAGCCCTGCCTAGGCAATATGATAAATCCATTTTCATAATTACCAGTGATTTTGTGTTATATTGTTGTATTTAACCTCGCTGAGCCAGTGACCCATGCTGCAATCTCATCATCAATGGCTGTGTTAAGATACTAGTATATTGATAAACAAATGGCAAATGTGAATACGCTTAGAAATGTTTGCATTATAATTATATATATACGGTATACATGTATAGTGTTTGATTTTACACGGTGATAAACACATTTCAATGTATTATGGACTCTTATTATGTACAGTGCGTTCTTATTTTAGCACCTACTTTCATATCCAGCGATGGATTTCAATAATTTAATTAAATTTCAAAACCATTTAGTTCAATGCATACATTTTTAATATCGGAATAGAATAAAGTAGTGGTAGGGGAAGTATTAAAAGTTTCTATATTAGACCACAAATTCTGAGAGACAGTTTTTTTAGATCGATACAGGATTTTTTACTCGGGTGATAGAATATCACTGTGGTATCGATTCTGTGCTTTGGGACCAATTTTCTGTAAGTAAAAGATGATTTTGGTGGGATGTATTAATATGTAAATTGTGCAATGTTTTATTTCTGTTTGAAGCAGAGTGAACATCTTCTGGGGCGATGGCGTCTGCTTCACAAACTCTTTACGTGATCGATCATCAGAATATGTTTACATCATTGTTGTATAATATGGGTCTCAAACTGGATTTTGTGTCGTTACCGTAAATACTGTATTACAACCAGGGAGATGCACTTATTTTTTCAGATGCATGGTTGATCTAGTTGTTATGGTGAAATCAAATTTATATTAAAGGAATATTTAAGCAAGTTTCGTTTTATGGTGCCTTTATGAAAAATTTAAAAAAATTAAATACATGTATATTTCATTCAGAACCAGCTGGTTTTTTTGTTTTTGTTTTTGTTTTTTTAAATATTTAATATCCCAGCTGGGTTTAAACAATTTATTTATTAGTAGATTACTTGATACTATTAATTAACGATGGTCACAGCTTTAATTGACATAGTAATATATAGATTGCTGAGACTGAAGAATAGATTTCTTACCAAAACCTTCTAATATTGTGCATCTTAGGTGTAAAATATACAATTCAAGTAAAACGTACATAGTACTTAAATGTGCGGCTAGAATTGGATTTATAGTTTATGATGTATCAAGATTTAGATAATTTTACTTTTTCATGTTTTGTTTGACATTTTTCATGCAATTGTACATAACATTACAAAGCTTTATTTGTCGAGAGCATTTGTTTGTTGAGCACCTTCGTTTGTCGAGCACCTTCATTATATACTTTTGAAGGTTCATTTCTAAGATGTTGCTTTTATTATAGCGGAGATGGCATTCTTGTTTATTGAAACATGCTAACTATTATAACTATTCTCATTTTCTTTAATTTCTCGTCGATTCACAAATTAGGTGTTAAGTTGCAAATACAGTGAAACCCCTCTAAACCGGAAACACTTGGGACCAAGTAAAATGTTCGGTTTAGAGGGGTGTTCGGTTTACTGAGGTTTAAATACAGCACATACGGCTGTTTGGGACTTCGAAATATGTTCGGTTTAGAGGGAATTCCCGTTTACCGAGGGTCCGGTTTAGAGGGGTTTCACTGTACATGTATATTTAATAAATATTTATTTCATGTCGACATAGTTTTAATTAGGATTGATGAACAACGGGTATTGATCCATTTTGGTTCGGCGTAGCGTAACCTTTTTGAGATGGAGTGAAACGCGTACGTTTTTAAAAATTACCTCTTTATTAATTATTCTACGATTCTATAATGTGATCCAATGATTTCCTAAATAGATCGATAATTCTTTTTTCTTTTTTTTCACAATCTAGTGTATTTCAAGTCAGGGAATCTACAGAAGCCAGTTTGCTTTAATTCCATGTCTGTTAATGGAACCTCATATCACACTGATCGTGATGTTCGTGATTCTGTGAAATGAACTAGTCGTGTAGTCTTCTATGTAGTACAGTATTTAACATTTGCAAAACCAAATAACCGATGCCTTTTTTTCTTGCTGGGGTGTCAGTTAAATTTCACTCCACTTGGGAAATAATAATAATAAATAGTATTTTTTGTTCAAAAAGAAAGTTCGTAAGTAATCAATCCACGACTGATTTGTCAAAAGCCGTAGTATGTGGTGTCTTGTCTGGAAACGTGCAGATAAAAGACCCCTTGCTGTTACTCATTAAGAGTCGCTGATTTATAATCGATGTGTTTCTAGTGGCATCGTTAAATAAAACGACTTTTCTTTCATTAAAAGTAGCCTATGTGGCAACAGTGGATTTCCTCTGAGACCATGTGTCAATCCAACCATATGTCTTACCCCTTGCTGTTATTCATTAAGAGTTGCTGATTTATAATCGATGTGTTTCTAGTGGCATCGTTAAATAAAACGACTTTTCTTTCATTAAAAGCAGCCTATGTGGCAACAGTGGATTTCCTCTGAGACCATGTGTCAATCCAACCATGTCTTACCCCTTGCTGTTATTCATTAAGAGTCGCTGATTTATAATCGATGTGTTTCTAGTGGCATCGTTAAATAAAACGACTTCTTTCATTAAAAGTAGCCTATGTGGCAACTTGATTTCCTCTGAGACCATGTGTCAATCCAACCATATGTCTGACATTAAAACAACACTGATAACTAATGAATGTGCTCCAGTTGTGTTGTTAAACATTGTTTAAAGTTTCCTGGAGTTTGTGTAAATCCCATATTGTTGTTAGTACGGCAGTGAGATTACGGTAACATCGTACCGTCGTACAGTGGTTAATGGTAGTTCATTACTAAATGTATAGATAATGCCGTACGAGGAATCACGCTTTATCTGTCCGCGAGAAATTCTTTACTTTGGCGCACCCTGTGGTTTCTGATAATTATACATTGTAATGTCATAGTTTCAATAGTTATACCCTTTCCTCACCCCCCAATTCAGTATATACATTTTAAAATAATTAATTTAAATATGATCTGTAATTGGTATTTTCAGTACTTTATATACAGTATAATTGTTCTTTTTTAAAGCTAAGTTTAGCCAATAATTTGTGCAAACAATCCATCAAATTTGTTTTTTGATTTTTAAAATTAATTAACATGAAATCAATTCATTTATGGTACAGTGATAATATATAAAGACTGGGTAATACTATAGGTTTTTTCTTATGTTTACATAACATGCGAGCCGCTGATCGACTTCAACTTTGGGTTATCTACCCTACTGGATACAACGTATAATTGGTTAGGGCTGATAAATTCCATCAAATGCAGTATTTGCAATCGTTTTTGCTTTTGTAATATAATTAATAATATAAAAATTAGATCCAACTCTTCTCATTAACTTTCACACCCCAACCCCATTCACTCCCACCCCCTCCATACCCCATCTGTTACATTTGTTCATTGCATTTTAATGTTGCCTCTAGTGGTAAAAGGGTTAATATTTTCAAGCACTGTAATACACTAGAAATATATCAATCATAATGATATGCTAATCTTTCAAATCATTAACTTTTCAAGAATGTACACTTTGAATAGTTTTTGTCAAATTGTTTTACTGTCGATAATTTCGTAAAATTGCACTGTAAAAACATGAATTCTTGCTATTATTATATCGTACATGTAGTATTGTCATATAAATAATAATGTAAGTTTTTGGGTTTTTTTTTTCAGGGCAACATAATACGATTTGTGCTAGTCATGTGATTTTACCTTGTCTGGGGTGACCATAAAATATACACCCTGTCTTTCTTAAAATATTGTGAAAATCTAAACTAAATTATTTGAAAATTTTTAAGTCAACTAACTAGTATTTTTGTGAACTTTATAAGACACAGGAATTTATTTATGTTATAATTGTTGCCAACATAAAATGGAATAAAAAAAATATATCGAGAAATCAATAGAAAAATTGTGCAATTTTATTATGTAGATTAGATAAGGGTACATTTTTTTTTGTTTTACTTTAATTTAGTATTATCTGTTGATATTCTGGGCCAAAATGTTGTTTGTTGTTCACCCAAGATTTCTAGATCTGTTGTTAAGCAACCATTGGAATAGAGGACTAATAATAAATTCAATTTCATCTTATCTGTAGCTTTCAAGATAGTCATTATATTTATTCTGTGATGTCGGGTCATAAGTAAATATATTATATATATACATAAATATATATATTCTACCAATAAAAATGTAAAACTTTATATCGACTTGTTCTGGTTTCTTGTATAGATGTGTTTTGTGATTGTTACTGGTCATTCGTCTTGTGTTGTTTGTCATACATGGCCCAGGGGATGGGACGTGTGGGCTGGGAACAGGGTTGGGGATGGAGGGGTTAGAAAACAATGGAGTTAGTTAGTTATAAACTATTTTACGTGCTTATATCCAATTAAGGTTCAAGCACGTCTGTCATGGTCACACAGTCCAGCCGCCTCGGCTGTCTGCCC
>JAULBR010088873.1:0-12628 GCA_032355825.1 Melanodrymia aurantiaca
CACAATCGTAGAGACTTAAGTTTTTTCTTAGACTTAAGTCTTATTTCTGACTTAAGTCGCTTGATAAATACCGCCCATGGTTTATAATATTTTCCTCCCTAATTTTAAAAAAAGATATATATTTTTTTATATCTATGGTACATGTACTCTTCCCAATGCTTGAAGAGTTTTCTCGTTTCGCTCAGTAATCTTTGTATGGGGCCGCAGATCCAGCGCAGAACTTACGTTTCTCTGATGTTCTGGTCAAACATCTTTGCGCCAGGAATGCCCTGTGCAATGGCTTCGTCATCTTTACACTGATAGACAATGTTGCCATGGCGGCCATCGTACGAGCCTTCCTCGTAGCTGTCGGTTTCGCCTTCAGAATCGCTAGCAGACGTGGCCTCCGAGGAGCTAGAATCGGTTCTTAAAAAGTCAAACCAAACCAAACTCTCTTACTGACTCAAAGAGGACTCTCTTTAAACTCTCTTTAAAACTCCTATCACTTATCATTCCAGTTACGTTGAATATTTCATGGAATAAAATTTTTAGAAAAAAATAAAATAAAACGTTTTCGTTCTTCTCTGTTATTTCTATCTATAACTTAAAATTATGGAATGCTGATGTTTTAATACGATATACCCAGGTATTATAATACACCATTTAAGAACAGGAATAACATTTGTTTATAGGATAAAGAGGTTAACTTACTGGAACAAGGATGAAAAACATTCAGCATAACAGATATTGATACTGCAAAGCAGCAGGATCATGTGGTTAGTAATTTCTGAATTTTGTAATATATGTATACATACATATACATGTGTAAGATACAGATAAGAAAGTTTGTTTGTTTAAAGACACCACTAGAACACATTGATTATTAATCAGCAGTTATTGGATATGAAACACACAGCTTTACTAACACTTGGTCACAGAGGAACCCCATTGCTGCCACATAGGCTACTCTTCTTCGAATAACAGCAAGAGATCTTTTATGTGTACGTTAACACAAAGAGGATAGCACACACCATGGCCTTTGATGGACCAGTCATGGATCACTTGATGGAACGGGAAATAACCCAACGGATCCACTGAGTAGGATGGATCCATCGACCTATCAAACTTCAGACAGATGCTCTAGCAATGAGCTACACCCCACTCCCCAGATTAAAAAAAAAGTTTAATCACAAATGGAAACAAAAGGGCAATACACATCGAAATAAACACAAATTGCGATACAGTTTCCAATAACAACCTAAACAATGAATTAATGCACCCGGGCCCACATGCTATTAAAATGGACAAAATTATTGACAAAAAAATGGTTAATTGGAACAAGACAATTTAAGCAATTTACAGTGCTTTTTATACATGTATTAAAAGTGCGAGCAACAAATTGACGTAGCACAATATATTTTAATAATAACTCTAGGCAAGTGTGTAGAAGCAAAACTGGAACTGCATAGAAAGGAGAATCAACATTGGCATTATGTTCATATAATGACAGCTCATCAAAATACAACTTGCAGTGATAAAGTGAACAATTCAATTAATGGGTGCAAAAGGCTATGTTTGTAGAATATGTTAGTTGCTAAAAGCTAAACCTCTCAAAAAAAGAAACATTATATAGAAAATAACTTAAAGAGTAATGAGGAATCAATGTTGTCAGTTCTGAGCATTAAAGAGGGACTGACATTAATTTCCCTCGGAACAGATAATCCGTAATTCTAAGTATCGAGTGGTTTATTGTATTTATTACCCATAGACAAGCTTAAATAGTTGTTGAGAATTTGAAGCTTGGTCATTGTCTTAGATAGCATAAAGTTTGTTTGTTTCATGACACCACTGGAACACATTGATTATTAATCAAATGCACAGTTATATCGACACTTGGTTGCAGAGGAAACCCGCTGAGACTAATTGACATAATAAAATATGTATTTAAAAGGTGATTTGTAATTTATGAAGTTATGCGTTATTGATATAACCACGATACATATACCGGTACATGTAGTAGAAATTTCCTTATGGTTCCAAAATGTATACTCTTGGTGTAGCTACAGATGTGCAGGTCACTATGACTATGCCATCCACCATGTACAAACATTGTTTTTGTTACTATCAAACGTCTAGATGATTTCAAATTGGTCTATTATCCTGAAACAGGATGTACAACCTTCTCAATATGCAGATTGGTCAAATGGTCACTTAGCATTTTGGGTGACATTATATCATTTATTCAATGATATTAAAATATGTCCTTTTGAACAGTAATAATGAAGCAGTTGCAACACACACACAACATATATGAACAGGAAAGAGTATGTTCTTTTGCTTTTAACATACCAGGATAAAGGCCACCGTTTCCCGTTTTATTGAAGCAAATTGAGCTTTGATGTGACAGAGAGGTTAATAGCTTGCCCTGTTTCTTCAAAACTCTCTCCATCTAGTTTTTGTTCCTTACTGGGTAACACTTTACATACATAGAACTGTTTTGAGACTATTTTGTGAGATTAAGGAAAATCATTCACCATTTTTGTGAGAAAATCGGAATCACATGACAAAGGTATGAAACCAGCCACACGAAAATGAATTTGTATATAAACAGATGTGAAAACACTGTTTATCTACATAATTGCATATATTTATTATACGACTACAAATAATAATAAAAATGTCAAAATGTTATTATATTATGTAAAATTGTTTAGTCTACGACATACGAATCGATCGCCAAAACATGCACCTGGATAGTTAACACATTTTTAAGGTCACGCTATTGTCTGGAGATGCAGTAGAGCAGAAACGTTTGGTGCCAAACATGGTGGGTGATTCTCTTTAAGTAGCCTATGTGCCTTAGATCAACAAAACTATACAGTAAAATGTGTAATAAACATTACTTTATAACATAATGTTTATTACACGTTATACTATGAAAAACAAACTAACTTTACACATGACTAATTCTCAGCTCATTATTAATTTTGAAAAGTAAATGTTTTATGAATAGTATTTTAGCAAAGAAACAAAAGCTGAGTAATCCCAAATAAAATTAACTGTCATCCCTATTCCAGTGTTGTAACAAAATGTTGTTTAGGCAAGCTGAATGTATGTATGTTAAAGATTCTTACCCTCCCACTACTGTGGCAGCAAATGATATCCCTTTTTTCGACGAGATCTCATCCGATTTGCTTCTCTTCATGCACGACTTTAAAGATCCACCGTCTACTGAGCTCATGTACTCTTGATAGCTTTCTGAAAACTCAACTCCATCTCCTTCCAAGTTGGCATCATCGAACGATCTGCTGGTCACCTCTCTTTGAGAGTATTCCCTTTTCTGCTTCTTCGAACGTTTTTTAGACTTTATATCACCTGACAGTTGATCGAGTTCCGATTTCAAGAGAGAACCTCTGTCAAGTTTTTCAATATCTACACTGTCGATGGACATGTCTAAAGCAGAGGATGGGCTTTGGATAACATTGGCTGATCCCGAAACAGTTTTTGTTGTTTTTATCGACTGGACTTCCCCGTTTCGAATGGTACGTGTTGTAACTGTTGTGACGGTGCGTCCAGATTCATCAGTAGTCTCGGTGACAGATTTCTCCTCATGAAGAGTGTTTTCAGAATCTGGATAATCCGTACCTACGATCATTCTAGACTGGCCCTCACGCACTTGACTTTCTAGATCCTTTAACAGTGAATCTGAGCCAAAGGAACGTGTCATTGAATATCCTCCATTATTTTGTAAATTACCACCACCACTACTACTTTCGGTATACATCACTTCCTCTTTAAAACCACTGGAATCTCCTATGTTTGAACCAGACACATCCCGTTCTGCAAATGTACCGAATTGAACCCCTTGCGATCCAATTTGAGTATTATCACTACTGTCCAGTTGTGTGCTAGTAGGGCTGAACTTTGAACTATCAGAAATGTTCTGCAACGAATTCACACCTCTGCTAATAATGTTTTGTGCTACAATCCTTGTTTGGATACCAGATTCCGATCTCAGTCCAGGAGATCCTTCACCACTTAGCCGTCTGTTAGCAATTTCTGTGTCAGCGGTTTCGTCAAACCGTCTGTTGTAACTTTGTGTTCCAGAGGATTCACCAAACCCGCTGTCAGTGCTCATCGAAATAACACTGCTGCTGTTCACAGAATATCCAGAAAGATTACCCCCACTGCTAGACGTTGTGGAGTACAAACCACTATTAACCGTTTTGCTTTCTTTGTCACCACTATCACTACTGGTATGAGTTGAGCTTTGACCGGATTCATATCTTCCAGAAGTCCCACTGCTGTTCCCTGAATATGTGGAGCTGTCAACACTACTGCCCTCTGTTTGCATACGAGAATACGAGTCCAGCTCATTGCTTGCAGAATATCTGCCTACTTTTCCACCGTCAAATGTCTGCTGATCTGTGCCACTCATCGAATACACTTTGTTACTGTGTTGATCCTGAGAAAGACCATCACCATCATTTCTCAGGATGACTTTATCCTCAACAACTTTAGACTGAAATGCACCTGAACCAAATTCTGTACTAGATCCTTCCCCACTGCTTCTTCGCATGCCCATTTGTCCATACACGTCACTGGTATTATTCACTGAGACATCATCACTTCTCTGCACGTTTGTAACCGTTTTCTGCACACTCTTGTGCTGCTCATCGAGGGATCCACGAGAGGCGACCGGCAGACGTGAAGTCTTGTTCCCACTGCTACCAATCACAACCCGTTCAGAACTGTTCACCTTCTCCATCTGTGCAAATCCACTCTGCAGGTCTTCCATGTTGCCGTGGATGATATAGGTTTCCTCTGTGAAATGGTATTCATCATTGTCACTCTTATTGAATTCGCCACTATCCCGTTTGGTTTCTGGACTATTCCTGATGAACTCACCACTATTGCGAGAACCACTTTTCCTTGCTTTTGAACCTGATGTAACACTTTTACCGCTCATAAACTGACTCATATCCACGCCCTCGTAAGCTTGGCTTGACAAACGATTTTGTGCAGACTGATCAGAATCTGTCCTTTGCATAGTTTCAACAGTTACAGTTTCACTTGAGAATTGATCTTGGTCCGATAATTTCTTTGTTTGTGATGATCTATCAATGCCATCAAATGAACACACAAAGGAATCCGTCCTGTCGTTACTGACACCAACAGTTGTACTTTTCTTACTTTTACCATCTGAAAATCTGTCTTTGTCTGTATTCACAGACTTGTCTGCGACACTGAAGATCGTGTTTGATGATCCATCTTTGAACGAAATCTCAAAGTCAAAATTTTCAGACACCAGACGTTTCACAGGTGTGTTAACACCTACATTGATCATGTGCTTCTTTATTGTGTTGCAGCCGGCATTCTTTAGCTGGTCTGTTGCCAGGAATGTCCTTACATCCGTCTGACAGCCTGTGTTGCGATTTAAAGTCTTTTCCATGAACGTTGAACTGGAAGACTGGCGTGGTCTCTCCGTTGTCGTGGCCTTGGTCCGTTTCTCCACCACCGGTGTGTTGGTGCCTTGATCCAACAGCCAGCCCTTCTCCGTATTCACAGACCGGTTAGCCGTCTCTACTTGAACGTTGATTCCGACAGACTTCTTTGCCGTGTGAGGACGTATGTCGACATCAGTGCGACAGTCAGCACCGACTCCCACACTGACCAACTGGATCCTCTGATACGTCGTACTGGCATCGCTTGTCAGGGGTCGGAAATTACAGTTGGTGCCCACGGAGCGGACGTTTTTGTGCAGGACTTCTCGCAGAGCCACGCGGAGTTCTTCTCCTTTGAAGTTCAGTGACGTGATAAAGCTGCTTGTGTCGACGTTCACGCCAACCGTTCTCGTCGACGGTTTCTCGTCATCGCAGCAGAAGTGAATCCCGACGTCTCTCGTAGCCGGGCGGCATTCTATACCAACATTTCTCTTTCCAACTTGTCCAGTCTGGCCAATGATCACGGTTCTCAGCTCCTTCTCGTGGATGTGTAATCCGGTGTCGCACACGTTTCCGTCGCCGGTGCCAATGCTTCTAGTGAGAGCCTTCGGTCCACCGCGCTGTATCTGGTTTATCGTTATGTGAGTCTGGGGCTGGGGTGCAAGTTGCTCTTCAAGTCTGTCACTTTGTGACTGTAAACGCGATGATCTGTTAAGAATTAGTGTCTCCCGTTCAAAAGTACTCGACCTGATTTCATTTTGGACTTCATTCTCAGTAATGGTGTAGCCCGTTGGAAGCTGTGGCTGAAGTAGGTAAGGCTCAATAACATTGTGATCACCAACACCGGAGCTGCGCACTTTTGGTTTGGGCATGGTTGGAGGTGGGGATTTGAAATCAGGTGTCCGTGGTGTTGAAGTTGATCTGGGAGATATATTGCTTGGAAAATCGAATGCTCGTGGTGTTGGCAAGGACATAGTTGTAAAAGAATTCTTTTCCATGGCCGTCATTTTATCTGAAAATGGCGGCAAAACAGAATCTTGCCCTGAGCCAACCGACCTGGTGTTTGGCTTTTGTGCACTACTTCTTACTCTCTGCTGCAACATCAGAAGGCGTTTCTCTTCTTTCAGAACCGAAATTCGAACCTGCAAAATCGGAATAGCCTTCACTTGCTCCTCTAGTTCCCTCATTCGATGAAGGCTCTTTGCCATTGCCTCTCGGATAGCATGCAGTGATGTCTTACTGATATTTGTTGTGGAATCTTGAGAGGAAGTGCTTCCTTCCATTTGAGGCAAATGTGTTGCCAGCGTTGCAGCAATCTGAGCTGACGTGACTGTGTGATACTTTGTCGACTCAGAAACTTCAGCAGTAGCCGTTGAGGTGATGAGCTGTCTACCATGATGACCATGTGACACTATCATCCCCTGAGGATTCTCACTCGAAACGGTAGACACGGATGACAAGGAACTCATGGAGTCACTTCGACCAGACGTGGAGAGAGACGTAGCAAAATGTGATGATTCATCTCCATTGGGAGTCTGGCTCATGGAAAACGTATTGTAACGTGGCGTGTTTGGACTCAATGGACTCTCATCACTGTCGGAGCTGATATTACGAGTTTTTTTCGCTGAAGTCATCATATAGTCGATGGAAGCAATCGTTGATTCAACATTGGAGTCTATATCGTCCAGTATTTTATGTGTTGACGACTGCTCATACTCAACCATGTTCATCAACCTGCTGGCCTCGGTCGAGTTGACAACATCCGGCGGTGGTGTTCCGCCATCTTCAGTCATCTGTCCTTGCTGTTGGAGCATAATTTCCATCGACTTCCGTAGTTTTCTCTTGGACCTCTGGATGCGTTTCAGCTGTTTGAGAGTTGCACCGCTGGACATTGCCTCGCAGTAGCGCAGGAAGTCCAGGTCTATGTGATAGCCGAATGGACAGCAAGTACACTTCCCATCGACAATGATCACCTTCGGCTGGGATGACAGCTCTAGGTTCTGTTCGAAACCATTGTCATGATGCTCTGCAAGAAAAGAAGGGAAAAAACCAAGTTAATATATAATCAATAATAGAGATTTATCCAGACATTATGGGCTCTTTTACAACATGGGTCATTTTTCTCAAAAGAAAATTCCCAATTTACTTATTTATAATCTGGAGCACGCCTGAGGTTTGATAGGTCGATGGATCGATCCTCCTCAGTGGACCCGTTGGGTTATTTCTCATTTGAACAAGTGACCCATGACTGGTCCATCACAGGCCATGTGTGTGCTATCCTGTCTGTGGAAAAGTGCACATAAAAGATCCCTTGCTGTTATTCAGAGAAGAATAGCCTATGAGGTGGCAGCAGCAGGTTTCCTGTGACCAAGTGTCCATATAACCGTGCGTTTGACATCCAATAACCACCGATTAATAATCAATGTGTTTCAGGGGTGTCTTTATTTATATCCGGTAATCTAATCTTGTCAATTCCTTTCACCCAATGCATATATACATGTAGTTGCAGCACTAGGTTGACATGTTGAACATATACAATAAGAAAACGGCAGCTCAAGCTAGCCTGTTCACAGAATAAAATGCTTGCCACACTGTTTTGAAGCCAAGAGTTTAACAGACAATGGCAGAACCAACATAAGGATAACTGGACATCAGGATAATGTCCAAGATACACAACATTGTGTAGAAGATTTCTAGTGTTTAAACCTTCAGTAATAATAAATCTATCTGTACCGACAGCCAAAAATATTAAACTTCATAAACATTAGTAGAAGTGTTCTTGTCGAATTAGATCCCAGGAACATAAATAATTTATTGTCCTCCATGCTGGATGCACAGCCAAGGTGATAAGCTGAGATTACAGAATTAACACAGGGTCTTCATTATCTTTCAAAACACGCTATTTGAGAAAAATAGGCTGATGCATCGAAAAAAAGTGGGAGAGTCTAAAAGCGGGTAAGTCTGCGACACGTAGTCCATTAGAAGCTTTGGTGTTTTGTATTACAACCTACATGTATATAATTTTGACATCACTTTGATAATCCGAGTCAGTGACACTCCAAGTCATTGAATAATATAAGAGTTTAAGAAATGTTTTATTTATATTTTTTAGGAACGATTGTTAAACACAGACAAATATTTACATACATGTATTTAACTGCAAATAGATTTTTCAACAGAGCACACGTAAAGATCTTTAATACTTGCAACTCGACACATTTGACATTATACTGTAGGATAAAGCTTTGTATAGATGTGTGCTGCCTTGAAGTTGAAACCTAATGCTAAAACTCTTAATCAGCCTAGTCTGTTTAGACTGGCACAGCATGTTGTAACAAGATGGATCCAAAGCTGATATGACAACAAAAACCACAACAATGTCCATATATTATGTTCCATGAAAGCTGTAGCAGATACTTTGTCATCACTGTGTAGCCTACTCCCAGAAAATTACTTAACTTACTTATTTTGTCATTATTTGTAAACATATTTTAAAGTAGCATTACAAAATTTGAATTATACTTTTTTAATTTGATATTTAAATTACTTACCGCATATAAACACAGTGGTTAAGGTCTCACTTCATAGTTAATAATTTTATTTACTTAATGAGAAACAATTTGAACGATTGTTTTGGGAGTGTGTGATTAAGATTGACTTTTATAGAACACTTCTTAACTATGCATTTATGTAAGCGGGGCATAGTTAATTGCAACAGCATCCACCTGGTGCTCAAAGGATCTATCCTCCTCAAAGGACCAGTTGGGTTATTTCCCATGAAAGATCCCTTGCTGTTATTTGAATAACCTATGTGGTGACAACAAAAACCACAACAATGTCCATAGCCTATGTGGTGACAGCGGGTTTCCTGTGTTGTTATAACTGTGCATTTGACATCCAATAACTTCTGATTTATAATCAATGTGCATGTGAACCCCCAAATACTCACTCATGGCTCCAGATAGAAAGCCACACTCCTTATCTTGTCATTCTCATGGCATTCGGCAACATGAAAATTTACAAAAACATACCACATTAACAAATATACTACACTGACCTCTCCGTTTGACCTCGGCTGTCCCCGTAACGAAAGTCACCCTCGAAGCCATCCCGCTGGTTTTTCAGCTTGTCACTAGATTCTACGTCTCTGGTCTGTCATCTGAAAGACACAACATATTATTTTATTACAAAATGTGAAATTATCATACATAAACATCTGTACAAAATTCTTATGCACAAATTATCCAAATTCTGTGCAGTCTTTGAAAATCATTTGTCAAAATGCTTTAAATATGACCACTTCAGATTCCCAAAACTAATCAGTAAAAAAAAATAACATTCTATATAAGTCAATGTCAGTTAGTTGTTCGCCATGTTTATGCACGATCAGCGATGACATTTTTCAACTGTTACTATAAAAATTATACTGACTAAGACTGTACTGGATTTTTTTTCCAGGTGGCTGTTACAGAAAATGTCTGTGTTAAACCGTAACAATTTAGGGTTGGTAGATAGATCTACATGTAGGGAACTGTATAAAAAGTGCCAGAGAATAGACATACTAACACTAACTTCTGTCCTGGACAGTCGTCCTTGAACCTTAATTGGATATAAGCATGTAAACAAGTTATAACTAACTAACTAGACAGTTTTTCTAGCTACATCACATGTATACCAATTTGGGACTACACGTATAATATCTACATACATTTATATAGACTTGATTTAGACACATTTCAGGATTAGACAGTATGATGGTCTAGACAGAATGTTATGTAAAGTAAAGTAAAGTTTGTTCTATTTAACGACGCCACTAGAAACACATCGATTATACATCAGCGGTTATTGGACGTCAGATGCACATGGTTATATTGACACATGGCCACAGAGGAAACCCGCTGCCGCCACATAGGCTACTCTTCCATTCCATGCTGTGTATACATGTGTCTACTTGACAAACAATGGCTTCTAATCGTGCATAGAAGTACAAAACACACAGACTAGGCAATGCAAATAACAAGTGAAAATGAATGAGTGGACAAAAAGCCACAAGACTGGATCACAGCTGAGCTGCTATTTACAAACATGTTTTTCTATTTACAGAGACATATCGGTGGCTAATTTCAAATGATCTTATTCAACTTTGCACTCAATGGCCAACAGTGAAGTCCTGAACAGAGAACATTATAATCTGTTATCACCTGTTGTTTAAAAACAATGCAACCAAAACAAAATTTCAGTTAATACAAAGATAAAGTTTGTTTGTTTAACGACACCACTGGAATGCATTGATTATTATTAATCAGGGGTTCTTGGATGTCAAGCCCACGGTTATATCGACACTTCGTCACAAATGAAACCTGCTGCCACCACATAGGCTACTCTTCTTTAAATAATAGCAAAAGATCTTTTATATGCATGTTCCCACAGACAGAAAAGCATACATCATGGCCTTTAATTAAATTGTTTTTAGAAAGTTTCTTTTAAAAAAAATCGTGCAAGCATTTCGCCACTTTGATTGTTTTATCCCCACTTTGATAGTTTTATCGCAATTTGCACATGTGGCGACTAACTGGCCAAGCCCCGTCTGTACATGTATGTATAAACTCTTTCAGTATGACCCACATAAAAACATTAAATTCACTCCATCAAACGTGTTGCTTATAAATAGAGCTTCTGTGATGGTTTACGGTTAAATCATATATAAATACATTGGTTTTCTAAATTTTGTCAAAGATGAATAGAGATTACTAAAGAAAAAATTATGCAGTGCAGTTTATCTGTGAAAAAACTTCTGTGATGGTTTATGGTTAAATCATATGTAAATACATGGGTTTTCTAATTTTAGTCAAAGATGAATAGAGATTACTGAAAAAGAAGAAGTTATGCAGTTCAGTTTAAATCCGTAAAAAAAAGTTCTGTGATGGTTTATGGTTAAATCATATGTAAATACATGGGTTTTCTAATTTTAGTAAAAGATGAATAGAGATTACTAAAGAAGAAGAGTTATGCAGTTCAGTTTATCTGTAAAAACTCGATGAGCAGGTTTATCAGCAATGTGAGTATATCCCGCAGGCAAGAGAAAAATACATTCATCCCACACAATCTTTTAAAGTATAATAACAAATACACAGCTAGTCAATTATAAGTTTCAAGTTTTGCAGGATGGCCGCATAATATGTCATGTTTAGATAGATAACTATATCAGGAATGTATGACTAAATGCAAGTTGTAACATGATGATGGGAGGAATGAAGATATATAACACTAATGTAATATAATATCAGACTACACAATAATGTGGGGAATGACGATATATAAATCTAATGTAAAATCATATCAAACTACATGATGAAGTGGGAAATGAAGATATAACACTAATGTAATATCATATTAGACTACTTTATATCCTCAAATACCGGAATCAGACCATCTACTGTACAATGTACTAAAAGATAAATCATCTAGATTTTATACTTGTTTTTACATATAATTTTCACAAGAACTGGCATAAAACCATTAACAAACTGATATGGGCGTCTTAAAATAATGACAACATAAACCTCATCACACACACGAACAGTCCGTGAAATGTGGGGCAGCAGTCGGAAATGCTGCTGAAAAAGCTAACATAAAATTGATTTATGACTACATTTTCTTTCGTCATAAAAAAATATTAGTACATGTACCGGGGGATATATATATGTTTTATTATTGTACTTATGTTGTTATGAATTTCTACTCCGTGGCTGGTTGATTCCGGCTTCACTGCATATTCCGAGTGTTGCCTTTCAATATAATTTGGGATTTGTTTTTAATTGCCATTGTATATAGCTGTGGCAAAATTAGTTTGTAACTGCAATCAAGTGTTATTGCAAAATTTAAATTGTCTTAATTTGGTGAGCTGTGTGAACACCCACCAACACATGGGCTCTTCCAACCACATACTGGTGGTTATTGACCAATGCAGACCTGAATTGACCAATGTAGACCTGAATACACCATCCTGATGATGCAGGTCAGGCATATACTTACATGATGTATTAATAAAGTTGGAAACGTTCTACATGTATCTTACGACACATTTATTAAGACACAAACATCTACCCTACTCCCGTCTACCCTACTCTGTCTACCCTACTCCCTCTACCCTACTGAGCCTACTCCCTCTATCCAACTGAGCCTACTCACTCTACCCAACTGAG